>OZ025291.1:181465998-181646555 GCA_964019185.1 Maratus speculifer | reverse complement strand
GATCACATATGATGTCAACCTTAAAGTCCTCTAGAATTGGTTCCCTAAAAATGCTTAGGTTACACACAAACTACTCGTGAGAAGAACTAACACCTTTCGCTCTTTCAGGTAAAAGCATTCCGCGTCCTCTTTTGACAAATTGTAAGAAAGATATTTCCTGTCTAAACCAAAGTGTTTTCTCGTCAACGAAAACCTTAACCTGTGTGGCCAAAATACCAAAGAACTAGTAAAATGATCAGTTCCCACGTAGGCCATTAAATCTGTAGAGCTCAATTCTTTACAACACCCTCTTCTAAAGATGATTCTTTGGGCTTGCATGAAGAATCTAATAATCAGTGAAATGGGCTAGCAAATTCCAGTATTTCACAATGGCATTTATAGACACCCTCTAATACATTAAAAAATATATACGTATAAGCATAGACACATAACCAATAAGATTAGTTAATTGAAACAATTGAACAAATTACATTTCCTGACTCACAAAATATAAATAAATTAAATTAACTTTTCAATAGTGTATAAAAGTATTTAAAAAACCCCATCTCTGGATGAATCTATTCCACAGGACTTAGATAGTCCAAGTGGGCAATATCTCGTCCCGGTCGATGCTTCATTGCGGAATGATATGGTTGCAGTATGAGAGCCCATTTCAATAATCTCGGATTGTTACCAGAATTACGTGTTAGAAAAACTAAAGGATTGTTATCGGTCTCTATCAAAAAGAGTTGGCCGTCAATATAATGACGTAATTTCTTAATTGCAAAGAGGATAGCCGCACATTCCTTTTCTGTTGCATAGAAATTTTTCTCGGCTTCCGTAAATTTCCGACTTAAGTAAATTATGAGATGCTCCTCTAATCCGTCCCGTTGCGCTAAAATGACCGCAATACCCTTTTCGGAAACGTCAGTTTGTATTATAAATTCCTTAGAATAGTTGGGAGCATACAATATGGGTTCCTTCGTTAGTTTCGTTTTCGACTGCTGAAAAGCCTGTTCCATTTCGTCGCTCCACCTTATTATCTCCCTTTTATTTTTCCAAGTGCGCGAATTAATGGTTCTACAATAACTGCATAATCTTTTATGTAGCGAGAGTAGTAATCCGCCATACCCAAACATCGGCGTATTTCGGTTTTATTTTTAGGGGTGGTCAAGTCTAAAATCGCTCGAATTTTTCCTTTATCTGGGGTGCGCCTCCCGTCGCCACTACATGTCTTAAGTATTTGACTGGCTTTTGTGCAAATTTGCACTTGGCTAATTCAATCTCCACTAGCTTCTTCGACTTTCTCGTAATGCAACATATGATCTTCCCATGTTTCCGAAAATAGCAAAATTCTTCCAAACTTCTTAAAATTTTATCCATAAATTTCGAAAATCTAAAGGATTCATTTAACATTCCAAACGGCATGACCAGAGGTAAATAGGAACCAAAACTGGTTACAAAGGCGGCCTGCCTATGAGCTCTAGCGGTTTACGGAATTTGCCAATACCCTTTTGTAAGATTTAACACCGTAATGTATTTTGCAATAGCAACTTTCTCTACTCTGTTCTCCATGTTCGGTAAAGGAAAAACTCTGCCCTGGTGATCGCATTCAATTTTCTATAATCTATGCAGTGTCGAGGGTTTTTCCCTGGTGCCTCGACTAGAATCATAGGGGAGGTAAAATCCGATTCCCCTTCAACAATGATATTCAGTTCCAACATTCTTTTAATTTCTTTCCTCAAAATTTCCATTTGTCTAGGCGAAGATCTATAAGGTTTCATTTTAACAGGTCTATACTCCAACAATTTGATGTCGTTTTCCATTAAATTGGTGCGTCCCGGATCGAAAATAAAGAACTAAATTTATCTAATAATTCTCTCAACTGCTGAATTTGCGTAGAGGTGCATCTAGAATTTAAATTGCTATCTTTTATAACATTTTCTGGAACATTTACGATATAATTTGTCTCAGCGATTTTAGATTGAATTTTTCCAGGATATATCCACGATACCGAAAGTTTGTTCTTTTTGTTTGTATTTAAAACCAACACCTAATCACCCACGTTAAACTTTCTCTTCACCGCCGCTTTCTCATACTACAACTTTCTTTTTTCTCGCGCTTCGGTCATATTTTCAACTGCTAATTCCTGACAACGTTTTAGCCTATTGACCAAATTAAACACATACTCAGTAATTAATTCATTCTCTCCTGATCCCCCCGACCATTTTCCAAAAAGTAATGCTTTGGGAGTTCGTAAATTCTTCCCATGTACCAACTCAGCCGGAGCAAATCTCGTAGTATCGTGAGTTACCGTCCGTAAGGCTAATAACGCATACGGCAAATTTACCTCCCAACTTGCATCATTTTCTGTGCAAAGTACTTTCAATAAACTTCTCAAAGAACGATGTCATCATTCGATGCCACCTTTCGACTGGGGCCTACATACCGATGAATAAGTTAATTTAACTCCAAATTTCTTTAAGAATGTAGTTGTTAACTCGCTTATAAAGTACCGCCCAAGATCCGTTTGTAATTCTCTAGGATAACATAATCTAATGAATGCCCACATTCACGCTTCAATTATAGTTTCCGATTTTACATTAGGTAATGGCAAAGCTTCGGGATATCTACTCGCCATACAAATTATCGTTAATATAAAGCTATTTCCTTTTTCCGACCTAGGCAAAAGGCCCACGATATCAGCGGACAACTTCGAAAAAATTTCTCCAATAATAGGCACACGCCTGAGAGGAGTTTTCCCTACCTCTTTACGCGTTGACAACTGTCGTATGTCTTAACATAATTCTCTACCAATATTTGGCCAAAAGTAATGACGCAACACCTTATCCTTTGTTTTCATTTCTGCAAACTGCGAAGAAATCCCCTCATAACAGGCTCCTAGCACATCTAATCTGAATTTTGAAGGTACTACCAATTGTAATCTCTCCCCTCCTTTGATATCAAATGTCTTAATAAACACTAAATCATTCATAATTTCAAAGTGAGATTTCTTATATTTCGGGTTTTCCCTAACTTCTTTCAACAAAGGATCTGTTTCCTTTCAGTCTTGAATTCCTGACGAATAACCCGTGCTAAATTCCCGAACTTGCCATTTAAATCCTTAGGTAACAATACAGAATTCAAATTTTCATCTTTCTTTAAAAATTCCAAACCCTTTTCAAACCTTGCTATAGTATCGTCTGATTCATATTCCGACTCCCCAACCTGCATCCCTTCTGTCTATACACATTCCATATTTTCACTTGCCTCATCCATCAAACTGACAGGTTCTTTTCTTGCCTGTGATCTGGTAATCACTAAATTCACTTCGCTTACGTGCTTTCTGGCAGAATGAATTAGCTTTTGCGTTTTATTTTCCAAGAAATAATAACGCAAATTCAATTCTTTATTAACAACCCTAGCTTCCATTTTAAGGAGCCTCACGCCATCAAAAGCTATTTATACTTGTGCTATTGGCAAGCACCGGATTTTAGAATCCAAAGGTTGTTTCACAAAGACATAATTCCCTGTCAATTTATTCTTTGTTACATGTTCCTCACCAAGTAGGTCCAGATTCGTCCCCGTATCTCTAAGAGTGACAACTTCCCGCCCATTTATTTTTGCCCTATTCAAATAAGGCTTAAATCCTTTTTCAAAGTCTGGCGGTTTACTTAAACGAGAACGCTTGAGAAGAAATTCACCCGCTAAATCAATCTAAATTATTAAATAGTAATTTATTTACAACAAAGTCTTATTTAAAGTATAAATCGGTTAATGATGCATTTTTTTAGTAGTGGATTTTGTATCTTACACGAATGCTCAATAAACACAGAAAGTCTTTTAGAAAGTCAGTTTATTGGATTTGCTGGTCGAAGACTTAACTACTTCACTTTGTTATAGGTACGAGCGTCGCCGTGGACCTCGACCAACTTCCGCTCTTTCCGTCCTCACTCTATAAGAAGATTCTCTCTCCGGAACTCTAGCTGAGCTACCTGCTCAGTCCTAGTTCTTTCACAAAAACTGTCTCCTTTTTTTTCGTGTCCTCCCTCGATAACAACTCGATTTGGGAGGGACCTTATGTATCACCTATGAGAGAGCTCAGATATGGTGTCAGCCTTAAAGTCCTCTAAAATTGGTTCCCTAAAAATGCTTAGGTTACACACAAACTACCCGTGAGAAGAACTAACACCTTTCGCTCTTTCAGCTAAAAGCATTCCGCGGCCTCTTTTGACAAATTGTAAGAAAGATATTTCCTGTCTATACCAAAGTGTTCTCTCGTCAACAAAAACCTCAACCTGGGTGGCCAAAATACTAAGAACTAGTACAATGCTGAGTTCCCACGTAGGCCATGAAATCTGTAAAGTTCAATTCTTTACACTGCCATATATGACCAGTGCCCAATGTCACATCTACACCATTAAAAAACTTGAAATTTTTGCTGCATCGTTACTCCACCACTTTTATAGAATTTCTCTATTTTAACCAATGAGAATGTTCAATAATACAGTGAAGTAATCGTTTTCTGTTAAATGGGTTTAACGATTTGGAAATGAATAGAATTTCCATTTCTTCCATAATTAAATTACTTTTTGGGTTATAAGCGATTTTTGTCTCATAACGAATATTTTTTCTTCTTTCCAGAGCTATCGTCTCGAAAAATTCGATTGAAAAGCCAAATTTAGTTGTATCTCAAAGAGCTTATGTATTTTTTAAAATATGTTCGCTTTTATTGTTTAGATATAAATAATGTAACCAAATTTAAATATTAATATTTAAAGTAGTAATCTATTACTTTGTTTCATTAAATTACTATTTTCATTAGATTATTAATGTACATTGCTATGAACTTAATATTTTGAAATCAACTTGATTTAAAAATAAAAAAGAATGCTCTCGTGTTCTGAGACATTAAAACTCCCCCCCCCCCCCCTCCCTGCGCAACTCCAGTTTCTATTTGTTTGCTTGTTTTGTTTATTTATATTTATCATTATTGACCTACTACTCCGAAATTAAATTAGATTTAAGACAAGCAAAAAGTATCTTTTTTTTTTAAATAAACAAACAACAAAAACAAATAAATATAAACAAATGAAGTTGAATTTTTTATTTGGTAAAATACAATTTAAAGTAATTTTGAATGAACACATATTTTTATTTAATATTTTTTTTTTTTCTTGATATTTTTTGTGAGCTGAAGTTCTTATGATTCAGCTATTTTTATCATTTCATTTATGAAAAATAGATATTCCTCATACATTGTCTAAGATCTTTTTAAATAGTTTAATGGCCTTTACATAGAGTAAAGCTGTTTTTTCATGACGAGCAAGTCTGAAAAATTAGTTTTAAAATTTTTTTGTAAGAAATTTCTGAATATTCCTTGCAACCTCAAGGGTGTATTTCGATTCAAACTGCTTATTTTCCGATTTATTTTTAAATTCATTTTTGCTCTCATACGCATCAAATTGGCAAGTTGTCTTATTTAGAAAGTACACAAGGTGCCGTGAATGTCGATTCTTCGATAAATGCAGAAAATATTGCCAAAAAAAAAAAAAGCAATCTAAAACAACATTTTGAACCGATTTTTCCGAAGCGGGAGATTTGGGAAAGCAAAAAAGGGTCATGCCGCGAAGATATTTGTTTATAAATCAAATTCTAATGAATTGAGTGTAAAATGACATCACACTGCACCTTATACATCTCTTCAAAAATTCCCTCAGCAAGTTTCATGATTCTATACTTTTAAAAATGTGTCTGAAATTGCATCAGAGAATTTCGAGATGTTGAAGGTGGAAAAGCGTTTTTTCGAAAAAATGATTTTTCATCCTGAACAGCTCGAAATTTTCTGATACATTTTCAGATTCATTTTTAAATGTATAAAAGCATGAAACTTGTTGAAATGATTTTGAAGGGACGTATAAGATGCCATTTTTTGCTCAATTTATAGAATTTGATTTATAAACAATTGTTTTCTCAGTATGAGCCTTCTTTCCCAGATCTTCTGCTTCGGAAAATTCGGTTCAAATGGCTAAATTTGGCTGCATTTTTTGTAATTTTTTTTTGCCTTCATCAAAAAATTGACAGACACGGATCTTATATAGTTTCTAAATAAGAAAATCTGCGAATTTGATACGTTTGAGAGCAAAAGTGAATTTAAAAAATAAATCGGAAAATAAGCATAGTTTGAATCGAAATACACCCTTAATAAAATTATCTAGATAAATAACTTACATTTATTTCAATTACAATATCACATAAAGTGATATATTTATATAAATTAAAACATTGCACAATCAATAATACTATGACAAGAACAAACACATAATAAAGTACAGTAAAACATCCCTAAAGCGACCAGTTTTGTTCCAATAAAAATTGGTCGTTCTGAGATCATGTTTAAACCACATTTTTGTTGTTGGAAAAGGGAACAATCAATGTTATAAAAATTTAATTTTCATATTTAGAAAGCATATAAGTTTAAGTATCAAAACAAAAGTTTATTACACAGGTTAATTACTATAAAGTTTAAAAAGTAAATACAGTGACTATGAATTAATCGATTTTACGATTTTATCTTTTATAACTTTTATTTTCAAGTTCTTTCAAAGGTCAGTATTTATTTTATTTATTTGTTTATTTATTTTATGGAAACAAATAATGACGATTTCATTACTTTATCTTACTTCTTTTAGAGTTTTCTGACAGAATAGAACAGAGGAGTTTATGATCGTCATTCTTAATTCGTCATCAGAGTTAAATGTAAGGCTAAAAAGGTACAAAAGGCACTAAACTTAATCTAGAAGATTGATGAATAATATGCTCTCTGGAATTATTTTTTAATAAAACCCTCTTCAAGCGACCAGTAGAAAATGGAATTTGTTTCATTTTCTGCCGGTTAAGAAAAAACCCAAAATTTTTATTATTGATTTTAAAATAATGGATTTTGGTGTACTATTTAAGGATGTTCTTAACTGCTCCGCTCAATAAGCGCAAAACGTTATGACACATTTACAAATTCATTTTTTAAAAGAAAGTTATAAAATTGGAATGCCTAACTATGGAAGCGATTTCGAATCGAACTTATTTTTTCATTTCATGATAATTAAATTACCTATCCAGTTCTAAGCTATTTCGATCATTTGATTATCCGTTTTCCTCCTGCTTTTCGACCGGTTTTTCTGCTTTCGTCGGGAAATGTGTTCAAAAGTGTCAAATTTGAAGGCTTGTTATGAAAAATCTATTGTGTTTTTTAAAAAACAGAAAATTGAGTGCAATTAGACAGTTTCTGAATAAAAACACCTGCTAGTTTCATGCATTTCCGAACAAAAATAAATTAAAGCATGTGTCACAAAGTTACCCTTTTTGATTTAAAAACAGCCTTAAGAATCTTTTTGTAAGGAATATTTAGCAAATAAATTCACTTTTTATTAAAAAGTATATTTTTTATGTCGATTTTTATGATTTTTTTGTGGAAAAACACACTTTTTAAAATTACTACTCCTCATACAATTTTCAATATTTTGGTATTACTAAAATTTCTTAAATAGTGTTATAGTATATGGAAACGACCTAGGGAGAGATATTTTAATTTTCTATTTTAATCAGCTAAAAAAAAAAAAAGAAAAAAAAAAAAAAAAGAAAAAGAGAAAGAAATTACGCATGGCAAATTTCCTTAAATTCGTTATAATTTTCATGTTTACCAATTTATGTAAAATTTTCAGAAATAGTTAAAAAAAAAAAAAAATCTCTCCTTACTTTTGTTGCAAATTTTATTAAGATTCTAAAAACATAAACACTGTTTCTAAACCATTTTACTACTGAGCCTTAGTACTTTGAACTTAGGCAAAATATGGAAAAAGTCATTTTCAGGAAAACACATTTTAAATGGCCGCTAGTCCTTTAAACTCTAGTGAATACAATTAAAAAAGCTCATTTGCTACCTGTTCCAAGTGTCCTCGAGTTCTGAAATTTTGCATAGATATTCTCAAATATGTATTTTATCGTTTTCTGAGATAATTTTTTTTTTTTTAACTTTTGATGATTTTTGGCCGAAAATGGAGTTGGGGTCTCCCTTAAGGGTGTATTCGAAAAAACGCTTTTCCACCTTCAACAGCTCGAAATTTTCCAATACAATTTCAGACAAATTTTTAAAAGTAGAAACATGCAACTTGCTGAGGGGATTTTTGAAGAGACGTATAAGGTGCCGTGTGATGTCATTTTACGCTCAATTCATTAAAATTTGATTTATAAACAATTATCTTCTCAGCATGACCCATTTTTTCGTTCACATATTGCCCCCTTCGGAAAAATCTGTTCAAAATGACGTTTTATATTGCATTTTTTTGCAATATTTTCGACATATATCAAAGAATCGACAATTACGGCACCTTGTGTACTTTCTAAATAAGACAATTTCCCAGTTTGATGTATATGAGAGCAAAAATGAATTTTAAAATAAATCAGAAAATAAGCAGTTTGAATCGAAATACACCCTTATTGAGCTCATGGGAATAAATTTCGTTCCATAAAATAAAATTATTTTTTAAAAAAAGTAACCGACTTCAAAAAACGCGCTAAAAAGAATTAAATAACTCTTCAAAGTTCTCTAATGACAAATCGTTATCCAATAACCAGAACATATCGGATATTATGTACCGGCATAAAAACGGCCAAGTTTAATATATAGAATTTAATATCCACCAAATATAGGTTTTCCAGAGAATATTTTTTTCAGAAGATTAATTTACATATTTTTGATTTAATTTATGAATATATACATATAAAAAGTAATGAATTACTTTTTGAAGTTCGTGTCAAACAATCACAATCGATAATGATTATCCCCATTATATTTATGGTACTCGGCATAATATAACCACAATTCTTCCTATTCTTAAGATAGTTTGGCATTTTCAATTCAAAACAATAACAAACGAGTTTTCAAAATTAAAAAAAAAATAGAAAAGATTTTTCAAAAAATATAATATTAATAAAAAGTTTTCAAAAAAAGAGAAAAAATTGAGAAAGAAAAAAAGAAAATCTTAAAAAAATCTTTTCCAAAGTATTAAAAAAACATTTCGTAAATTAAAAAAAAAATTATCAACTTATCAAAAATGAGTTTACTGATTTATCTATTTATATGTGTATGTATGTGCGAGTATGTTACTTTTAATATGTTACCATACTAGTATCAACATTACATTGTGTTCTGAGTTAAACACTTCAAAATGTTAGCAAACATATAAAAGGAATAGGTTAACACACTCTTATGTTTTATAAAAATTAAAAATAACTTTGTGAAAAACAATTTCAAAATTTGAAAAAATAAATAAAACTTTGCAAAAACAATATCATCACCAACAACTTCAAAAATAAGTTTAAAAAATAATAATAAAAGTAAAATAAAGAAATAAAAGTTAAAAAAGTAAGACATTAAAAATAAAAAGAATAAAAAAATAAAATAAAATTTCAAAAATTAAAAAAATGTTTCATAAATTAAAAAAATATTTCAAAAGCTTAATTTTTTTTAATTTAAAAAATATATTACAACTCATCAAAAATAAGTATACCGATTTATGTATTTGTATATGCATGTATGAGTATGCTACTTTTATTATGTAATCTTACGACCAACATTATATTTACATTTATGTAAAAGCAATGGATTGATATACTCTTTTGTTTTACAAAATTTAAAAAGTTTAAAAAAATCTTTGAGAAAAAAATTTTCAAAATTGAAAAAAAAATCTTTGTAAAAAAAGTTTTTAAAATTAAAAATTATATATAAAAAATGGAAATGTTAAAAGTTAACAGAAAATTCCGAAGTTTAAAAAATGTTTCATAAGTTAAAAAAATATATTTCAAAAGTTTAAAAAGTATTTTATAAGTTTTAAAAAATATTACCGGCTTGTCAAAAATGAGTTTATCGATTTATCTGTTTATATATAACTGTATGAGAATATGGCTTTAAAATTATGTTATCTTACAATAAGTAATAATAAGTTACTTATTGTAAGATGGTAAATTAGTAAGATAGTATTAGTAAGATGGTAAGCAGGTAAATTAAGTTCTTTTGTTTTTTTTTAAAAAAAAAGGCTTTAAAAAGTCTGTTAAAAAAGTTTTCAAAATTAAAAAAAGGTAAAATTAAAAAGTATAAAAAAATTTGAAAGTTATAAGAAAGTTTCAAAGTTTACAAAAATATTCCGTAAGTTTCAAAAAATATTTTGTAAGTTAATAAATATTGAAACGATTTTTAGAACTAAATTTTTGGAAATTTAATTACAAGCAAAAATTTAGTTCCAAAAATCGTTAAAATATGGCATTGTATGCCGAAAAACTCGTTTTCTTCAAGCAATCTAAAACAAGAAAAATATCAAGTCAAGCATTCTTTGCAATCAAAACACAATCTTTTAAAATTTTCACCGTCGGAAACTACTGTATAACACTTTTACCTCTTACCTAAATAAACAAACCGTTTACCATATAATTTTATCGATCTTTGTTTTTGAGAAACTTAATTTTGAAATCAGAGTCTTATTTGCTAGACACCCTGTATAAATTCGTCATATTCATACTATAATTTATAGTAGTTTATACTAATAAATATCATAGTGCATATTACATAAGTATTAATTAAACTTTAAAATTTTTGTAAAACAAAAGATCTATTAATCCATTGCTTTTATATAACTAACAAGGAAGGTCTCCATACTGGGCATACTCAGATTTTTTTGAAAAAAATACTAATTAAGCTACTCATGTATGTAATAAAGGATCACTGAAAATTACCGGCGGAATTACAGAAGAAAACATGTACAAAAATAAAATACTTTTGAATATTTAGCGTGAAAAGACAAAAGTGTCACTCGATTTGGCGAGCAGAACTTTACCCCGCCAAAAGCAAACGATTTTAATGCAACTGAAAACTTTTGGATTTTTAGAATCCGCGTAAATGGTGTTTGATGAATTTAAACATAAACACTGAGAGAGTTTAATATATTTTATCCATATATATATATTAATTTGCATATGTATACATTATTTGTTGCTATAGTTATTTAATTTACCTTTGAAAAAAAACATTTTCATATATAAAAAATTCTTATTCAGTAAAATTATTTTCAAACATTTAAGCGTATTTAAAAATCAAAGCTAAATGTTTCCATAGCAACAAAATGGAACTGACAATGCTCAACTAGACTTTGAACTTGAAACAATTTTAATTAACTTAAATTTGAATTTCATTTCAAATCTCAAATTTTGATGGTTAAATTTGAATTAAATACATATAAATAACAATCTAACGAAATTATACTTAAAACAAACAAAAACAAATATATTTAATTTATCTAAACACATTGAACATGAAACTTTTTTTCCTTTAAAATGCATTTGACATAAAAAAGAAACATCTTTTGAAATTGCTTTTCATCGCCAACGCCAACCGATGATAAATCGCCAAATAACGAAATTTTCATTATTTTTTTACGGATAGGGAACGGAGGTTCCGCCGAAACTTTTTTTATAAACGTATATATCCTCATGAGAAAAACATTCTGTAATTTTTTTCAGATTTTTCGGAGTATGCCCATATGGAGACCTTCCTTGTAAGTAATGTATTGTCGGGGAAAAGTAAATAAACATAATGAAAGTAGTATACTCCTACATATACCATGTACATATAGATAGATAAATCGATAAACTCATTTTTTTTATGTATTGTAATATATATTTTTTAAACTTCAAAATATTTTTTTTTACTTTTAATAAATATATACTTTTTAAATATACTTTTTAAATAATACTTTTATTACTTTTACAATACTTTTTAAAACTTACCAGATTTTTTTAAACTTTGAAATAACCTTTAATTTTTTATACATTTTAATTTTATAATTTTTTTTTAAATCAATTTTTTTTTTTTTGTTTAATTTTTGTAAAACAAAAGGGTATATCCTATCCATCCACTGCTTTTATAAAACTATGCAATGAAATTTTGATAGGAAAATAACATGATGAAAGTAATATACACGTATACAGGGTGAGTCATAAATATCGAAACAATAGGCTATTTCCTTAAATATTGCTCCTAGACCCATACTTCCAATTGCAAAAATTCATAAAAAAAAGATGACGTTTCAGATAAGATAAGTTGCAACTCCATGGGGAGTCTATTTGAAAAAATACGAAAATTAAATTTTTATACAGCCCCCGTAGGACAAAATTCCCAATTAGAAAATTATTCCTTATCCATTCCTAAAATGAACAAAAAAAAATTTCATCTAAATATCTAAAAATCTGACAGAGATATTAAAATCTGAATTTCTCCAAAATTCGTGACTTACACCACTTTACCATGCCTAGAAACAAAGAATTTCTCGCTAATTTTCAAAGCAAGTAAGGGGTCATCCATATATTGTCCATTTTTAAATATCGATTTAAGACAGTGCTTCTCATTTGGACATAACAAAGCAGTATATTGAATTAAATCTAAACGTTTTTCAAAATATGTTGTTAGTCTGCACTTGAGGTCTGCATGGATCGAAATATCTTGATCTGGTTCCAAACCGACCCATAGGGGAAAAAGTTCGGCCCGGCCTGGAAAAATGTTAAAATCATAACCCGGACCGGTCTGGAAAATAGTTTAAATCATAGCCCGGTTCAGCCGCAAATTTCTACATAGTTTTTTACTTCGGTGTGGGAAAAAATTGTTTTGTATGGAAGATTTCTGACCAAAAATTTCTTTTATAGCTTTTAGTTTTTTATATTTATACTTTTTATTATTAAAGAAGTGCAAAAAGCTATAATATTTATATTTTATCAATGAATCTCTATTTATGTATAAATGTATCACTTATATCTTAACATCGTTAATCTCCAACGCATCCCATGCGTTGGAGACTTTGAAAAATGTTATACAGTAAAACCTTTTAAGACGGAATCACATAGAAAAGAAAAAAATACGTTATAGAAGGATGCCCTCCCTAGAAGGTGTAATTAGAGTTTAATCTTTTCCTCGGGTATGATTGTATTTATTTTGCATGGATCAACATATTTTCCATTTAAGACATAATTCCGTCATAGGCAGACTTTTTTTCACTGGTTTTATTGTATTTGATTTTTCAGCCTTTAAATATACTATTCATAAAAAAAAAAAAAAAAAAAAAATGAATTTTATTTATTTATTTTGTAAAAAAAAAAAAAAAAAAAGATTTTAAAATCTATGTTTTTTTTTTTTTTTTTTTTTTTAAATTCGATTGAGCCGAATTTTATTTATTTTAAGCACGTATTAAGTTTTTAATACGGGTTTTGTCGAGACCGGGATTGAAAATTTCGTCCAATGTACACCTAGAAAGAAGATAGCAGTCTCCTCCTTTATGAAAAGTACGTTAGGTCCGGCCTGGCATGTCTTCAGAAAACAGGAACCTCTCGGTCCTGGCCCGGCCTTGGACAGAATAAAAATTTTTTAACAGCCTCTCCAGGATGATAAAAATCCTGAAGTTGTGAGAGCTAAATTTATAAAAAAAGATTTAATCTGCATCTTAGAAAAAGCATTCTTTTAAATAAATGACAGACATTTAAACAGTACACTTCGTTTTTCTGCATAATGAATTCCCCCCCCCCCCCCCCCATTAATTCTTGTCTTTAAATAATTAAATGGTACGAATTTTTAAAGAAAAAAGAACTTGAAACACGTCATTTTTTATTTTATTTTTTTACTTTAGTTTTCTTTCGGCAAATTTGAAAAAATATTTACTTTTGAAAATATGATTTTTTAAAAAGTTATATTACTTTTTAAATAAATATTTTAAGTATTTTTAAAATTTATATTAAAAAACAAAACTCTGGAATAAAACTAAAATCAGATTTTCATCTTTAATTAAATGGAAAGAAACTGAAATCCGATAAATAATGTTACGAGTTATTACGATATTTAATTATCCCATTTTTAATTAAACCTGTACTAACCACATGAAATGTTTATAAATTATATGAGAAATGTTAGAATGTGATTTTCTTAGCAAACTGTGAGACTAACCATCACAAAAAAAGAAAAAAAAATCAAAATTCGAACTCAAAAAATAGATTTTTGCGCGTTTCCTAGAACTGTTAATGTAACTTTGTTTTTTGAATTGCGCACATTTCAATTTGTGTCTAATCCCTTAAAACCTGATGAATTTTTTAAACGGCTATGACTTAGCCAGTTTTAAAGATAAGAAGATGCAACTTTTTGTGTCTTATTCAGGACTGAATAAGGAAAATTTTTCTAATTGAAAATTTTATCCTACGAGAGCCGTATAAAAATTTAATTTTCGTATTTTTTCTACTAGACCCCCCCCCCCCCATGAAGTCGCAATTTATCTTATCAAAAATTTCACCATTTTTATGAATTTTTGCAATTGGAAGTATGGGTCTATGGACAATATTTAAGGAGATAGCCTATTGTTTCGATATTTATGACTCACCCTGTATACAACCACATATAAGTAGATAAATTGGCAAACTCATTTTTGATAAGTTGTAATATTTTTTAACTTACAAAATATTTTTTGAGACTTATGGAACATCTTTTAAACTTTGAGATTTCTTTCAACCTTTTTCTATACTTTTTAATTTTATGTACAGATTTTTTTTTTTTTTTTTTTTTTTTCCGAAAAGTTATTTTAAACTTTTCATGTTTGTAAAACAGAAAAGTATGTTAATCCATTGCTTTTATATATGACTGTTTATACGTAATGCTATATTGGTAGGAAGAGGACGATAACGTAATGAAAGTAGTATACTTATACAAGCATGTACATATAAATTGATAAAACGGTAAACCAATTTTTTGATATAAGTTGCAAATATTTTTCAAAACTAACAAAATATTTTTTAAACTTTTGAAATATTTTTTGACTTATGAAATATTTGTTAAACTCTCATGTTTTCTTTTAACTTTTACAATTTCCATGGATATGAATCCAAACCGACCCGACCCTAAAAAATTTGTTTCAAAATACCCGAAATCAAAACTGAACCAAATCTGAAACCTACAAAAATATTCCAAAAAACCATAACTGGATTCCAGCCAATGGCGGATCTAAGGGGGGGGGGGGCGATCGCCCCTCCCCCTTGAGCCCCGTAAAGGATCTGCAGAACGACATTAGATGCCCGCACGGAAAAGTTGATGGCCCTAAACTCGAGGCCGGCGCGACCCTGGTCGGGTCGCGCCAACTTTACTTTCTTATACTGGGATTAGGACAGGTCTTCACATCTTCAGAACCGTGTCGGGTCTTATTTTTTTCTGCAGAGCTGGATCGAGCCACACTTTTTTTTCAGGTCGGGTCTGGCGTAGACTTCCTTCCTACTATACAGAAGTAGGTATACTCGAACCAAATTTTTCAAGCCCAGGCGCCGTCCGGTATAAAAGCTAAACGCTCGATCTGGGATCGACACAGCCCATATGATGTGGCTTTTCTAAGGAGCGGGAGAAGGGGGCGAAGTCCCCCCTTGAGCTAATAAAGGGTTTACAAACACAAAGTGACATTATGCATCCTCACGAGATATAACTTGGAGCGAAACTCGAGTCCGTAACGGCCTGGCACGGGTTACACCAGTGTAAGTCCACGAGACTTGGACTGGGTAAGGTTTTCTCTCATTTTGAATCGGGTCGTATCCTGATCTTGCTTTTTTTGTAGATTTGTGTGAGGCCAGACTTCTTTTTCTTCCTGACCGAGCCTGGTCTTGATTTCATTTTTCCTAGAAGTTTGCATTGAACAAAATTTTTAGGTCATGGCTCGGCAGTAGTAGGAAAATAACAGTACGGGCTCAGCCGGCGGCGGGACGGCGGGACCGTCCCGGCGCAACACGCAGCAACCGCCCCGCCGCCGGTGCCGCCGCCAGTGCCACCACCGTCCCGCCACCATCCCTCCTGCCCCCTAGTGGAAAAAAGGAACATTCTATTATAACAGGATAGGTGAACAACCTTCCCTAATTAAAAATATTATCAATCACATCTCAACTCGGAATCATACTATATGATGAAGATTAAATTTATATTTGAATTTTGAACAACCATAATTTTAATGAGTATTGTTAATTAAGCGAAACACTGGAAAAATCTCAGTTTTTAACCATTTTATTTAGATTTCTTCAACTACAAGATGAGATTATCAATTTAACTCAAGAAAGTTAAACATATATTTGAATTTTGCTTCATAGACATCTTAATGAGTAGTATTAATTAAGTAAAAACAATAGAAAATATCCAGTTTTATAGAAAAAGACTGATTTCTTACGATTTTTATCAACTATATGATCAATGTAGAGACTTAAAAGTTGAAAGTTAAACATGTATCCTAGTTTTTCAACAGCTATATTTTAATGAGTATCGTTAATTAAGTAAAAAAACAATGGAAAATATCAAGTTTTATGGAAAAAGACTGATCTCTTACGATTTTTATCAACTTAAGAGAGAAAACTTAAACACACATTTCAGTTTTTCAATCGCTATAACCTTAATGAGCATTCATAATTAAGTAAAAAACAATGGAAAATATCGATTTTTATAGAAAAAGACTGATTTCTTACGATTTTTTCAACTCAAACTTCAGACTATCAATTTGATAGAAAGAAATTTAAGCATGCATTCCAGTTTTGGACAACCATTTCCTTCATGAACATTATTAATTAAGCAAAACAACAGAAAATATTAAATTTTTAACTGATTTCTTCATATTTTTTATTTATTTATTTATTTTTTAATATAAAATCAGAATACACAACTTAAAATAGAAATTTAAACATATTTTTTAGTTTTTGAACAGTCGTTACCTCAAAGAATTTCGATAATTGAACAATTAACAAAGGAAACTAATGATTTTTTAACGAAAAAAGACGAATTAAACGAATTTGGTTAACTTTTACTCTAATTGGAAATTTTATCATACTTTATATATACCAACTAAGTAGAATTTTAATGCATAAACGAATAATTTAAAGAAATCCCCAACACACAAATGTGAACCTGCAGAGCATTTCTTATTACGTCATATCTAAACTAAAACTTTTTTCTGCAACCCCACCATGCATGCATTCCAGGTAGGGGAACATAACAAAGAATTTTGACGTCACAACTTACAAAGGTGTACAACAAAATGTTTACGTTCAAGAAAAAGTATCACATAGAGGGAAAAAAAAGAAGAGATTTAAGTTATTTATCCATTCTAGTTTTATAACAGTTACTACAACATCTCCAAATTAAAATTTGGAAGTCATAATGAGTATAATTAATTAAGCAAAATAATAGAGATATTAGTTTTTCAGAGGGGAAAAGACGAATTTAAACAAATTTTATTAGTTTTACACTAGTTTAATAATAATTTTAAGGAGGAAAAAGACGAATTTAAACTTTTTTTTTTTTTTTAGTTTTACACTATTTTTTCTCATCTCCAACATGGATATATCAATTTTAACAGAAGAATTAAACGTATATTATAGTTTTTAACAACAAAATCTTAACAAGTATCATTAATTAAACAAAAATAAATATCAGTTTTAAAGAAAAGGCGAATTTGAATAATTTTACACTAGTATTTTCAAAAGCAACATGGAAATATCAATACTTATTCACATATTTCACTTATTCACTGTATTCAATACTATATTTAATAAATTTGGATACACTTTAAGAATTTCCTAATCTATAATTAAATATTAGCTGTATATTTAATGTTACCCATGTTTTCAACATTAGTTCATAATCGTGAATTTTGTATTTTAAATACCATGTATTCAGGTTCAGATTATTTTCACTTGAAATCATACAGAATTTTTTAACAGAGTTTGTTTTTGAAATCATTGAAGCAACTGTATTTAATATTTTTAACACCAATTTTCTAAGATTTTCTAACATTTTCCGATTATACATTCTTCAGAAGTACATTTCTAAATGCTACAATCACTTTACATATCGAAAAGATATCATTGAAGCAACTGTATTTAATATTTTTAATACCAATTTTCTAAGATTTTTTAACATTTTCCGATTATACATTCCTCAAAAGTTATTATTACGTATTCTAAACAATAGCAAATATTAATTTTAAGAATAAAAAGACGAATTTAAACAAATTTTATTAGTTTTACACTATTTTTTCTCACCTCCAACACGGATATATCAATTTTAACAGAAGAATTAAACGTATATTTTAGTTTTTAACAACAAAAATGTAATAAGTATCATTAACTAAACAAAAATAAATATCAATTTTCAAGAAAAGACAATTTTTTACACAAATTTTCAACTTTGAAATACATTGCTTACATATATTGTTACAGTATATTACTAAACTTAAACTTTTTAAAAAGTTTGAATGTCTTTACAAAGGGTTCATACTTATATTTTTCACGTCTTGACTGCATTCGGAATCTTACAACAAAAGTATACTTTTATTATTATTATTATTATTATTATTCTAGAAAACCTAAAAAATCGTTTCTTGCTGTTCAGATCAGCTGTCAATCGTTTCTTTTTACAAACATTTCATATTTCAAACCAAACTATTCGAAATTTTCACAACATAAGAGCAAACATTAGACGAACTTTTTAACATTAATATTGCTTAGATCTTTTCATCATAACTTTTAACTATGATAATTATCCATTTTTAGGTTGATTGTCGAAAAACTGTAACTGAAATTACATAAACTTAATGTAAAAAACCATGTTCTCACACAATTTCTTGAAATTCAACAAAGAATTGACTATTACTCCAATACTTATCTACTTCAATCTCGACTCTCAATAGTATATAGATATTGCATCATTACATACTTACAACTCTTTTCAAACGTTTATCAGAAAATCAAGTCAATCAAAGTCTAGTAGTTATCACACCTGTTCCTCAGAAATATTACTATCATATGAAACAGTAAAGAAAATTAATAGATATTTAATATTTAATAACTTCATACGTGAAATTACTGCCGAATGAGAATACTAATAATCAATAAAATCAACTGTTGGACCAAAAAAATAGTACAGATTACCGAAAATTCAAATAATTTTTTCTACAAAAATTACAAAATTAACAAATGAATGACCAGTTAGAGAAATAATTAAAAAAAATAATGAACATATTTACAAATTTATTAAAATCACACCTTTTTCTGGATTACAAACCACAATTTCTTGAAAAATTTAACACCGAATTTGTAAGATTTTAATCCTAGTATTACACACACTCAATAAATATTCAAAATTAACAAAAAAATAATTTTTTAGTCTCATCAATAAGCAGAAATTCTGTATTAAAAGAATATTTTCATAGTAGTACTTATAAAAATAAGAGTTTACAAACTGATTTTCATAATTTTATCACATTTAAACTTAATTTTTATACATAAAACATTATTTAATCAAATTTTATACTTTCTAATTCAGCAAAATTCAATACTTTTTTAGTTTTTAAACCAATACCACAATATTTATTTACATCAAACTTGATTCTTTACCTTTTATATTTCCACATTACACAAATGAGTTAAATACTAACTTGGAACGGGAGTTGAAGTCAATTGATTCAATTCGATTTTCATCGTATACGCATTTCCCTTACACGAAATTTTTTACTTCTATAATCATCTAATATATTAAAACTAATCTACTCATATTTTTAATCAATTCATCAGATGTTTCATCTCGCACTTCTGAATTATCATCCACCAAGTTGCTTAAAATATAAATACTATCTTTATAGTTTTAATGTAGTATACATGACTAATCTTGAGTTTCCATCTATACTATTAATCAAATTATCATATGTTTCATCTTACAGTTCAACGATTTCTGAATTATCGTCCATCTAGTTGTTTAAAATATTAATAAAATGTTTATAGTTTTTGATTATACATAGTATGTATGAATACAATCTTTAATTTTTAACAGCATATTTCAAATAACCTATTTTCGAAACCAAACTATGTGAATTTTACCACAATACTTATCATCATACAGAGATTTGTGTTTCATACTTTTTCTAAAAATTATCAGATATGTACTCCTCAGAGGAATTTCTATCATATGAATAAATGAAAAAAAAATTAATTTATATTAAACGTACAGCGAATTTTGATTGCAATATATATGTATTTAATAAAAATAAATAAATAAGCGATTATTTATACATTAAACCTTTACTAAATATATATTTCTTGCGTTATAAAGATGTTTCAACAAGATGAACCAAAACAGCAGCAAACTTCAGAAATTAATGATCTGAATGATTCATCCCTAGCACATGTAGCGTTAATGAATAATACATATGTAAGTACTTATATGAAAAATACTAGAATTCGTATATGAATCGTAATTAGAGTAAATATAAAATGATTTGTCTTACTGCCTACACTTTAACAAATGCCTTTTTACCTATATTGTTGAAAAGAATCCTAATTGTTTGCATTTATTTCTATTACAGATGTGTTCTATATGCTACAAACACTTCTTAAGTAAATGGAATTTAACAGAACTTACAAAAATCCATACAGGTGAAAAACTTTACACCTGGGAAGATTACCAAATGCTGTTTTCAAGAAGGCATGAATCAAAAGTGCACACATTTTTTTTTCAAAAAATTTTTTTTTCAAAAACATTTTTTACAAAAAATTTTTTTTTCAAAATAAATGTGTGCACTTTTGATTCATGCCTTCTTGAAAACAGCATTTGGTAATCTTCCCAAGTGTAAAGTTTTTCACCTGTATGGATTTTTGTAAGTTCTGTTAAATTCCATTTACTTAAGAAGTGTTTGTAGCATATAGAACACATCTGTAATAGAAATAAATGCAAACAATTAGGATTCTTTTCAACAATATAGGTAAAAAGGCATTTGTTAAAGTGTAGGCAGTAAGACAAATCATTTTATATTTACTCTAATTACGATTCATATACGAATTCTAGTATTTTTCATATAAGTACTTACATATGTATTATTCATTAACGCTACATGTGCTAGGGATGAATCATTCAGATCATTAATTTCTGAAGTTTGCTGCTGTTTTGGTTCATCTTGTTGAAACATCTTTATAACGCAAGAAATATATATTTAGTAAAGGTTTAATGTATAAATAATCGCTTATTTATTTATTTTTATTAAATACATATATATTGCAATCAAAATTCGCTGTACGTTTAATATAAATTAATTTTTTTTTCATTTATTCATATGATAGAAATTCCTCTGAGGAGTACATATCTGATAATTTTTAGAAAAAGTATGAAACACAAATCTCTGTATGATCATAAGTATTGTGGTAAAATTCACATAGTTTGGTTTCGAAAATAGGTTATTTGAAATATGCTGTTAAAAATTAAAGATTGTATTCATACATACTATGTATAATCAAAAACTATAAACATTTTATTAATATTTTAAACAACTAGATGGACGATAATTCAGAAATCGTTGAACTGTAAGATGAAACATATGATAATTTGATTAATAGTATAGATGGAAACTCAAGATTAGTCATGTATACTACATTAAAACTATAAAGATAGTATTTATATTTTAAGCAACTTGGTGGATGATAATTCAGAAGTGCGAGATGAAACATCTGATGAATTGATTAAAAATATGAGTAGATTAGTTTTAATATATTAGATGATTATAGAAGTAAAAAATTTCGTGTAAGGGAAATGCGTATACGATGAAAATCGAATTGAATCAATTGACTTCAACTCCCGTTCCAAGTTAGTATTTAACTCATTTGTGTAATGTGGAAATATAAAAGGTAAAGAATCAAGTTTGATGTAAATAAATATTGTGGTATTGGTTTAAAAACTAAAAAAGTATTGAATTTTGCTGAATTAGAAAGTATAAAATTTGATTAAATAATGTTTTATGTATAAAAATTAAGTTTAAATGTGATAAAATTATGAAAATCAGTTTGTAAACTCTTATTTTTATAAGTACTACTATGAAAATATTCTTTTAATATAGAATTTCTGCTTATTGATGAGACTAAAAAATTATTTTTTTGCTAATTTTGAATATTTATTGAGTGTATGTAATACTAGGATTAAAATCTTACAAATTCGGTGTTAAATTTTTCAAGAAATTGTGGTTTGTAATCCAGAAAAAGGTGTGATTTTAATAAATTTGTAAATATGTTCATTATTTTTTTTAATTATTTCTCTAACTGGTCATTCATTTGTTAATTTTGTAATTTTTGTAGAAAAAATTATTTGAATTTTCGGTAATCTGTACTATTTTTTTGTCCAACAGTTGATTTTATTGATTATTAGTATTCTCATTCGGCAGTAATTTCACGTATGAAGTTATTAAATATTAAATATCTATTAATTTTCTTTACTGTTTCATATGATAGTAATATTTCTGAGGAACAGGTGTGATAACTACTAGACTTTGATTGACTTGATTTTCTGATAAACGTTTGAAAAGAGTTGTAAGTATGTAATGATGCAATATCTATATACTATTGAGAGTCGAGATTGAAGTAGATAAGTATTGGAGTAATAGTCAATTCTTTGTTGAATTTCAAGAAATTGTGTGAGAACATGGTTTTTTACATTAAGTTTATGTAATTTCAGTTACAGTTTTTCGACAATCAACCTAAAAATGGATAATTATCATAGTTAAAAGTTATGATGAAAAGATCTAAGCAATATTAATGTTAAAAAGTTCGTCTAATGTTTGCTCTTATGTTGTGAAAATTTCGAATAGTTTGGTTTGAAATATGAAATGTTTGTAAAAATTAAACTTTGTATTCGTGTATGTTTTGCATCATTAAATTGTAAAGATAATATTCATATTTGAAAAATGTTGTTGGGTGTTTTAATAATTTTCTGATAAGTAGATAAAAACAGATGTGAAAATTCTGTGCTATTAAAATATATAGGATCAAGAATAAAATTTGATGAAAATAAGTATTGTAAAAATTCTGAAATTTTGAAGTGTAAGATGAATCATGTCCTAATTTGATTAATTATATGGGTAGAGTAGTTTTAATATGTCAAGTGTCTAAAGCAGCAAGAAACGATTTTTTAGGTTTTCTAGAATAATAATAATAATAATAATAATAAAAGTATACTTTTGTTGTAAGATTCCGAATGCAGTCAAGACGTGAAAAATATAAGTATGAACCCTTTGTAAAGACATTCAAACTTTTTAAAAAGTTTAAGTTTAGTAATATACTGTAACAATATATGTAAGCAATGTATTTCAAAGTTGAAAATTTGTGTAAAAAATTGTCTTTTCTTGAAAATTGATATTTATTTTTGTTTAGTTAATGATACTTATTACATTTTTGTTGTTAAAAACTAAAATATACGTTTAATTCTTCTGTTAAAATTGATATATCCGTGTTGGAGGTGAGAAAAAATAGTGTAAAACTAATAAAATTTGTTTAAATTCGTCTTTTTATTCTTAAAATTAATATTTGCTATTGTTTAGAATACGTAATAATAACTTTTGAGGAATGTATAATCGGAAAATGTTAAAAAATCTTAGAAAATTGGTATTAAAAATATTAAATACAGTTGCTTCAATGATATCTTTTCGATATGTAAAGTGATTGTAGCATTTAGAAATGTACTTCTGAAGAATGTATAATCGGAAAATGTTAGAAAATCTTAGAAAATTGGTGTTAAAAATATTAAATACAGTTGCTTCAATGATTTCAAAAACAAACTCTGTTAAAAAATTCTGTATGATTTCAAGTGAAAATAATCTGAACCTGAATACATGGTATTTAAAATACAAAATTCACGATTATGAACTAATGTTGAAAACATGGGTAACATTAAATATACAGCTAATATTTAATTATAGATTAGGAAATTCTTAAAGTGTATCCAAATTTATTAAATATAGTATTGAATACAGTGAATAAGTGAAATATGTGAATAAGTATTGATATTTCCATGTTGCTTTTGAAAATACTAGTGTAAAATTATTCAAATTCGCCTTTTCTTTAAAACTGATATTTATTTTTGTTTAATTAATGATACTTGTTAAGATTTTGTTGTTAAAAACTATAATATACGCTTAATTCTTCTGTTAAAATTGATATATCCATGTTGGAGATGAGAAAAAATAGTGTAAAACTAAAAAAAAAAAAAAGTTTAAATTCGTCTTTTTCCTCCTTAAAATTATTATTAAACTAGTGTAAAACTAATAAAATTTGTTTAAATTCGTCTTTTCCCCTCTGAAAAACTAATATCTCTATTATTTTGCTTAATTAATTATACTCATTATGACTTCCAAATTTTAATTTGGAGATGTTGTAGTAACTGTTATAAAACTAGAATGGATAAATAACTTAAATCTCTTCTTTTTTTTCCCTCTATGTGATACTTTTTCTTGAACGTAAACATTTTGTTGTACACCTTTGTAAGTTGTGACGTCAAAATTCTTTGTTATGTTCCCCTACCTGGAATGCATGCATGGTGGGGTTGCAGAAAAAGTTTTAGTTTAGATATGACGTAATAAGAAATGCTCTGCAGGTTCACATTTGTGTGTTGGGGATTTCTTTAAATTATTCGTTTATGCATTAAAATTCTACTTAGTTGGTATATATAAAGTATGATAAAATTTCCAATTAGAGTAAAAGTTAACCAAATTCGTTTAATTCGTCTTTTTTCGTTAAAAAATCATTAGTTTCCTTTGTTAATTGTTCAATTATCGAAATTCTTTGAGGTAACGACTGTTCAAAAACTAAAAAATATGTTTAAATTTCTATTTTAAGTTGTGTATTCTGATTTTATATTAAAAAATAAATAAATAAATAAAAAATATGAAGAAATCAGTTAAAATTTTAATATTTTCTGTTGTTTTGCTTAATTAATAATGTTCATGAAGGAAATGGTTGTCCAAAACTGGAATGCATGCTTAAATTTCTTTCTATCAAGTTGATAGTCTGAAGTTTGAGTTGAAAAAAATCGTAAGAAATCAGTCTTTTTCTATAAAAATCGATATTTTCCATTGTTTTTTACTTAATTATGAATGCTCATTAAGGTTATAGCGATTGAAAAACTGAAATGTGTGTTTAAGTTTTCTCTCTTAAGTTGATAAAAATCGTAAGAGATCAGTCTTTTTCCATAAAACTTGATATTTTCCATTGTTTTTTTACTTAATTAACGATACTCATTAAAATATAGCTGTTGAAAAACTAGGATACATGTTTAACTTTCAACTTTTAAGTCTCTACATTGATCATATAGTTGATAAAAATCGTAAGAAATCAGTCTTTTTCTATAAAACTGGATATTTTCTATTGTTTTTACTTAATTAATACTACTCATTAAGATGTCTATGAAGCAAAATTCAAATATATGTTTAACTTCCTTGAGTTAAATTGATAATCTCATCTTGTAGTTGAAGAAATCTAAATAAAATGGTTAAAAACTGAGATTTTTCCAGTGTTTCGCTTAATTAACAATACTCATTAAAATTATGGTTGTTCAAAATTCAAATATAAATTTAATCTTCATCATATAGTATGATTCAGAGTTGAGATGTGATTGATAATATTTTTAATTAGGGAAGGTTGTTCACCTATCCTGTTATAATAGAATGTTCCTTTTTTCCACTAGGGGGCAGGAGGGATGGTGGCGGGACGGTGGTGGCGGGACGGTGGTGGCACTGGCGGCGGCACTGGCGGCGGCACCGGCGGCGGGGCGGTTGCTGCGTGTTGCGCCGGGACGGTCCCGCCGTCCCGCCGCCGGCTGAGCCCGTACTGTTATTTTCCTACTACTCTCGGCCCAGAATAAAAGCTAAATATTCAGTCCGTCTCTGATTTAGATAGTATTATTGGCCCGCGAGACCCGTGCAGCTAAACGTTCGATATGTTTCTGATCTGAATTTCTTCGAAGGATCATGTTCACGGATAAAAGCGAATTTCGTTAAGGGTGTATTCGAAAAAACGCTTTTCCACCTTCAACAGCTCAAAATTTTCCGATACAATTTCAGACAGATTTTTAAAAGTAGAAACATGAAACTTGCTGAGGGGATTTTTGAAGAGACATATAAGGTGCCGTGTGATGTCATTTTACGCTCAATTCATTAGAATTTGATTTATAAACAATTATCTTCTCAGTATGACCCTTTTCTTCGTTCCCAGATCTCAACGCTTCGGGAAAATCTGTTCAAAATGCCGTTTTTGATTGCTTATTTTGCTTATATTTTCTGCATTGATCAAAGAATGGACAATCACGGCACCTTGTGTACTTTCTAAATAAGACAATTTGCCAGTTTGATGCATATGAGAGCAAAAATGAATTTAAAAATAAATCAGAAAATAAGCAGTTTGAATCGAAATACAACCCTTAAGGGTCTCAACTGCTCCGCTCAACAAGCGCAAAACGTTTTGAAACATTTACAAATTTATTTTTTAAGAGAAAGATATAAAATTGGTAAACCTGACTATGGAAACGATTTCGAATTGAACTTAATTTTCCATTTTATAATAATTAAATTATCTATCGAGTTATAAGCTATTTCGATCTATTTTCGATACCTTTTTCTCCTGCTTTTCGACCGGTTTTTCTACTTTCGTTCAGAAATGTGCTCGAAAACGTCATCTTTGAAAGCTTGTTATAAAAAATCTATTGCGTTTAAAAATAAATAAATAAATAATATCAATTAAAAAAATAAAAAATAAATAAATAAATAAAAATAAAAACAGAAAAATGAGTGCAATTAGACAGTCTCTGAATAACTACACCTGCTATTTTCATGCATTTCCGAGCAAAAATAAATTTAGGGTGTATTTCGATTCAAACTGCTTATTTTCAGATTTATTTTTAAATTCCTTTTTTCTCTCAAGTGCATCAAACTGGCAAATTGTCTTATATAGAAAGTACACAAGGTGCCGTGATTGTCGATTCTTTGATAAGTGCAGAAAATATTCCAAAAAAAGCAATCAAAAACGGCATTTTGAACAGATTTTTCCGAAGCGAGAGATTTGGGAACGAAAAAAAGGGTCATATTGAGAAGGTAATTGTTTATAAATCAAATTCTAATAAATTGAACGTAAAAATACATCACACGGCACCTTGTACATTAGGGTGGGCCGAAAAAAACTTTTTTTCGATTTTCGATTATGGCGGGTGCGGAAAAGTGGCCACTGATGGCACTTAGTTCACACAAAAAATTTGAGATTTTTTGGACATTTCCTTACCCTTCCGCAAACGGCTTGAACTTTTGCAAAAATGTTCATTTTTGAACTTTTTCCAAAAAAAATTAAAAAATGTTAAATTAAATTTATTTTGGTTGTATTTACTTGAAAAGGCATATTTAATGTACCAAATGTTTAAATAATATCGGGTCATGCATTATTTAATATTTATATGTATTATAACTTAGGCTATTTTTATAGCTTTTCCGCGTATAACAAGCAAAAGTTGTGTTTGTTTGAATCGATCTTTAGTTTCTATATTATTTATGCCCCTTGGTCTTCTTTATATTTTTTCTATGTGTCAAACGTCATATATTTGGGGAAAAGACAGCAGTATACTTCAAAAACAAATCTGGAATGTGAGAAAGTGGTGAAGCAGGACTCTAAGCGACCGCAATGACTCGTCGTAATACTCAGGGAGTGAAGGACGAAATAGCTGAGAGCCAAAATGCGATAAAGGAATCTTATTATTTATCCTGTCTCAGTAACCTGCGACATTTGTTCATTGTTAACGTGAAACCTTTTTGTAGTGATTATACAGTGCTTTTTGGGTCGTTTAATGTGCCATTATAGTGTTTTGTGCGTTTTATTACAACGAGTTTAGAAATGGCTAGTATAAAGGGCCATGACAATGCAAAGACATGCAATAGCGTGAAAAGTAACTTTTTGGGGCCGTCATGCATATTGAAAGAATTGCAATTGCCAACTTATGCTGATAATCATGCGCCACTACTACTGGTTGCTTCACCATGTAGAAGTTGTGATAGCAGAGGATACGAATCTCGTCATCGATAAAAACAAAGTCAGAAGAGAGAAATAGAAACTTGGAAAGAAGATACAGACAGAAAAAGTTATTGAAAGAAGGAAAATTAAAAGCACATTTTTTGATGGTAGAAAGGATAAAAGTATATTAAGAGGAAGAAAAATAACAAGCGGCATCGTCGAGAGAAAGGCGAGGAACATATCACCGCGTCCCGGTCACGGAAAAGAAATAGCAAAAGCATTATACAATCTTCCAAGTCACCACAACTTAGACTTTTCTGAACTGACGAGGTATCAAGGTAACGGAACGTGGTATCAAGTGACCCGAGTATTCCTAACCAGGTTCAAACAACACGGTGATGTGTTCCTCGCCTTTCTCTCGACGGTGCCGCTGGTTATTTTTCTTCCTTTTAATATACTTTTATCCTTTCTACCATCAAAAAATATACTTTTAATTTTCCTTCTTTCAATAATTTCTGCCTGTATCTTCTTTCCAAGTTTCTATTTATCTCTTCTGACTTTGTTTTTATCGATGACGAGATTCGTATCCTCTGCTGTCACAACTTCTACATGGTGAACCAACCAGTAGTAGTGGCGCATGATTATCAGCATAAGTTGGCAGTTGCAATTCTTTCAATATGCATGATGCCCCCCAAAAGTTACTTTTCACGGTATCGCGTGTCTTTGCATTGTCATGGCCCTTTATACTAGCCATTTCTAAGCTCGTCGTAATAAAACGCACAAAACACTATAATGGCACATTAAACGACCCAAAAAGCACTGTATAATCACTACAAAATGGTTTCACGTTAACACCGAACAAGTGTCGCAGGTAACTGAGCAAGGATAAATAATAAAAATCCTTTATTGCATTTTGGCTCTCAACTATTTCGTCCTTCACTCCCTGAGTATTACGCCGAGTCATTGCGCTCGCTTAGAGTGCTACTTCACCACTTTCTCACCTTCAAGATTTGTTTTTGAAGTATACTGCTGTCTTTTCCCCCAAAAATATGACGTTTGACACATAGAAAAAATATAAAGAAGACCAAGGGACATAAATAATATAGAAACTAACGATCGATTCAAACAAATACAACTTTTGCCTATTATACGCGAAAAAGCTATAAAAATAGCCAAAGTTATAATACACATAGATATTAAATAATGCATGATCAGATCTTATTTAAACATTTGGTACATTAAATATGCCTTTCCAAGTAAATACAACCAAAATAAATTTAATTTAACATTTTTTAATTTTTTTCGAAAAAAGTTCAAAAATGAACATTTTTGCAAAATTTCAAGCCGTTTGCGGCAGGGTAAGAAAATGTCCAAAAAATCTCAAATTTTTTGTATGAACTGAGTGCCACCAGTGGCCACTTTTCCGCACCCGCCATAATCGAAAATCGAAAAAAAGTTTTTTTCGGCCCACCCTATTGTACATCTCTTCAAAAATCCCCTCAGCAAGTTTCATGTTTCTACTTTTAAAAATGTGTCTGAAATTGTATCTGAAAATTTCGAGCTGTTGAAGATGGAAAACAGTTTTTTCGAATACACCCTTAAAGCATACACATAAGTAAGTCACAAAGTTGCTCTTTTTGATTTAAGAACACCCTTAAAGGATTGCGGGAAAATGCAAATTTCGTCAAAGGATCGCGATCAAAACTGGGTCAACCATTCTCGCAAGAGTAACAATCGAATCTTTAACTGAGTTAAATCACTGCCCCCTCAACAATGCCTATTCACTGAGCAGACGACAAACGTGAAACGTCATGAAGTGGAGGCGAAATCACTAACCTTATTGGTTCCACAATCGCCACGAAACTCAAAACGCGATCGTTGTCAGGGAAACGGCCTCCACTACGTCACAAGCGAGAAGGCATTGTAGAGGAGGCAGTGGTTAAATCCGAAATATACGACAATCTGCCCCGATGCGCTAAGCGCAGCTAAAAAGTAAAAGTCAATTCGACCAAAAGCAAAATATAGTTGTTAACCGGACCCTGACCCGACCCGAAGCAAAACATCAGAAATTAACTTGACCCGCAGCCAACAGTAGAAGTTAACGGGATCCAAACGCCTCCTACAACAAAAAGTAAAAATTAACCCGACCTGCAGCAAAAAATAGAAGCGAACCAGGCATCAAATTTTGTGAAATGATCGCGGAGAAAACACTAATTTCTTCAAAGGATCGTAAAACAGACGCCCATTTCGTCTAAAAATTGCGAAAAAGAACGAAAATTTTATCAAAGTACTCACTCAATCAATTCGGTCCACCCGAACCCTTCTTGTAAAAGTAAAAACCAAATCCTAAACTGCCCCAAATAAGAATTGTATGTAAAACTGCCCCAAATGCGCTAAGCACAGCTAAAAAGTAAAAGTCAACCCGACCAACAACAAAATGTAGTAATTGACCGGACCCAAACCCAACCCAAAAGCAAAAAATCAGAAATTAACTCTAACCGTGGTAAAGAGTAGAAGTCAACCGGACCCAAACACGACCCAAGTAGAAATTAATCCTACCAGGAGCAAAAAAATGGAAGCCAACCGGACCCAAACCCGACCCATAGCAAAAAAGTAGACAAAACACGACCGCATTTAAAAAATGAACTTAAAAATTCCATTTGAAAAAAAATCCCGAAATCCGACTCGATCCAAATCTGAGTTCAAAAAAAGTATTTCAAAGAACATAATCTTATTCGATTAAGAAAAAATGATTTCTATGGACATGAACTCGACCCGAATCTAAAAATTTTGTTTGAAAAATTTTAAAATAAGAACCAAACAAAATCTGATCCTGACAAAAATATTTCAATAAAGTATAATCTGATTCGAACAAGACAAAATAATTTCAGTGGACACGAACCTAATTCAAAAAAGTTTAATTAAACTTGAAATTTGACTCAAACGAAATCTGAAACAGACCAATGTGTTTATATAATTGTAATTAAACTTATTCGAGAAAGCCATAACTTGATCTGCGAGCGAGCAAGACAATTTCTGTGGGCATGAAACCGGTTAGAATTCCTAAAAATTCCATTTGAAAAAAATCCAAAATCTGACTTGAGCCAAATCTGAATCCGACAAAAATATTTCAAGGAGCTATTATCTTATACAAGCAAGAGAAAATAATTTCTGTGGACATGAACCCGATCCAAATCTGAAAATTTTATTTGAAAAATAAATAAATAAAATAAGACCAAAATAAATTTTGAAACCAATGAAATTCCATTTGAAAAAAATCTGAAATCTAACTCGAACCAAATCTGATTCCGACAAAAATATTCCTAAAAACCATAACTGGTCCAAGCAAGAGAAAATATTTTCCATTGGCATTAGCACGATCCAAACCTTAAAAATTTATTTGCAAAATACCCGAAATCTGAACAGAACCAAATCTAAATCTGACAAAACTATTCAAACTAAGCATAACCTAATTCAAATAAAGTTTTTAGGTTTTGGTTATGGTACAATGGAATATTTTTATCTAATTCAATTTTGTTTTGGGTCAAATTTCAGGTTTTTTTCAAATGGGAATTTTAGGTTTGAGTCGTGTAACGTGTATTTGGAAATTTTGTCATGCTCGGATCTAGTTTGGTTCTTTGGAATATTTTGTATGGTTCAGATTTGATTCAGGTCTTGATTTTAGTTTTTTTTTTATGTGAATTTTTAGGTTCGATTCAGGTTGCATATTCACCTAAATTATTTTGTCTTGCTCAGATTGGGTGATAGTTCTTTGGAATATTTTTGTCTGATTCCGATTTGGTTCAGGTCAAATTTCAGATTATGATTCTTTGGAATAATCTTGTCTGGTTCAGGTTTGTTTCGGTCAAATTTCAAATTATGGTTCTTTGGAATAATGTTGTCTGGTTTTGCTTCAGATCAAATTTCGGGTGTTTTTCAAATTGAATTTTTTTTTAAGTTTGGTTCAGGATACATATTCACAGAGATATTTTTGACTTTCTCGGATCGGGTTCATTAGAATATTTTTGTCGAGTTCAAACTTGGTTCAGGTTAGCTTTAAAGTTTTTTTTTATTTTTTATTTTTTCAAATATAATTTTTAGGTTTGAGTTGAATAACATGCATTCGAAAATTATTTTGTTTTGCTCGGATCCAGTTATGGTTCTTTGGAATATTTTTGTCTATCCCAGATTTGGCGGGTCAGATTTCGGGTTTTTTCCAAATTGAATATTTACTTTCAATTCGGGTTGCATGTCAACAGAGATTATTTCGTCTTGCTCAGATCGTTTTACTGTTCATTGGAATATTTTTGTCAGGTACTAAATCAAAATCCGAGGGTTTTTTTTTTTTTCTTTTCTTTTCTATTCCTATATTTTGGACCGTTTAGGTTCAGGTCGGTTTGCGTGTAGACTAAAATGAATTTGTCTTCTTCTGATCAACGTATGGCCTGTTTTTTTGTTTGTTTGTTTTGTTTTATTTTTTTTGGGGGGGGCGGGTTACAGGTTAATAAAGCGCAATTGTCTGCCCAAACGTCTCAGTGTTTCAAATTCTTCGTTTTTCTGAGACACATCCTCTAGATTTTGTTTATTGTTAATCAAAAATCTGTACCTGATTAATTTAATCAATTTGGAGTATATTCATTTTATAAATGCTGAAGCTTTTTCCTAGTAACAGAGAATCTGAATGATATGCTGTTTTAAAATTTTGATTGTTTTTCCTGTATGAAATTTAATGTTTCATTTACTATGTTTTTGCATATTGAACTAACATTGTTATGTCTGCACAAAATACAATTTTATGTCTTAATAATTTTGCTCTTTCATCTTAAACAGGTGGAAAAATTAGTCTTAAGATTGAAGCTATTCCATTTTACCTGACCTGAAATCTTGATTCAGAATATACTAAGCTTCAAGAATTCTTTGTATTTGATGACATCGTCATAGTAATGATTCTTATTTGGGCAAGCAAAAAGCTTTTTTTAAAATGAAAAGTCAGAGTGCAGCACCCTCCTAAAACTGTCCGAGAGAAACTATATTATGTAAAATAGCATTACAGTTGTAAATATATTAGTCTGACATACCGGGTGTCCCAAAAATGACTGATAGATTTTAAAATTCAATAACTTGCAAACGGTGACAGCTATTTAAAAAATTTTTGCAGGAGGGTTATGTATAATGTCAGGAGTTTTTTTACCGTAATCTTTTATATTAGTCCGAATTTCAAACAATAGGTGGCGCGGACGGCGATTGAAGGCCAGGTCGACGCTTCACTCAGCACTGATCACCTGGCCTTCAATCGCTGTCAGCGCCACCTGTTGTTTGAAATTCGAACTAAAATAGAAAATTACAGTATAAAAACTCCTGACATTATACATAACCCTCCTGGAAAAATTTTTTTAAATAGCTGTCACCGTTTGCAAGTTATTGAATTTAAAAATCCATCAGTCATTTTTGGACACCCGGTATATAGGTTATATATTTTAATGATTATATAATTTGTATTTTCAATAAAAAGAATGGCATACCGCAAACCAATAACTGAATTGTGTTGCTATTTTATTTTGTCTATACTTTTTTTTCCCCAGCTATTGCAAGGTTGCTGCCAGGGTTCGTAAATATCATGATATTTTCGAAAATATCCGATATTTTGATATATATCTGATATTTTCGATATATATCCGATATTTTCAAAATTTTCAGCTTATTGATTACAAATATTTTTTGATTTAATATAAATTAAAATTTTAATCATATTACAGTTAACATGAAAACATAAACCAATATTCTAAATCTTTTTTTTTTTCCTTTGTAAATTTGATGATTAAATAAATGAAGACAAACAATTTTTTGTGATGTTCAACAAATTACCTTTTCACTCATCAAAACACAAAATACAGAATTCAGTTTCAAGTTTAAAAAAAATTTATTTTTAAAGAACAAGTTTCAAGATACAAAATAATAATAATAATAATAATAATAATAATAATAATAAATAAAAAATAAATTATTTTTTTCTATTGAAGAATTTAAACATGAATGTAAGCTTGTCAGCTTTTTCATTCCCTAACCTATTCCGGAGTTTAGACTGAACTAAACCGAAACTGGAAAAGATTCTTTCTAATCCAGCTGTTGAAGGAGAAGCTGTAAACAACTGATTAGTTAAGTTGGACATTTTTTCTTTTATGGGCTGCTCCAATTTAATATTGTCCCACCAAATTATTGGTTCAACCTTTATATATTCAGTTTCAAACATAAAACTTGGAAAAGGAGATTTCTTTGCTAAAAATGTCATTGCCAGGGGCAAAAGTTCTTTGTCTACTGAACGCAAGAAATTAAAAGCACTATGCTTTTGATCTTCAGTTAATTTTTTCCCACAGTATCTGTGGTCCAACATATTAGCAGCTAAATGTGCTGGTGACAATGCCATTTCTTCTCTTGCTAATAATTTTTTCTTGATATCCTTTCCAGATGTTTCCAATTGTTCCTTTAATTTGCACCAAATTTCTACACATTGTGCAATCTTAGTGTCATCTTTTTGCATTTCATCTAATGCATCTGCAATAGGTGTTAAAATATTTATGTAATCTGTGCAATTAACCATTAAGTTGACATCATTCACTAAATTGAAAATTTCTTTATCAATTTCAAGTTTGTGATCCTGACAGACTTGCACCAGTTTTCCTCTGTTATCTAAAAAAGACTTCAGTGTATCGAACATTGTGTTCCACCTTACAGCTTGAGGTATTACTAGCAGTTTTCCACCATTTTTCTTATACCAAGCAGTTGGCAAATGAGTATATTTAAAATATTTAATTATCTTGATGACATTTTTACTTATATTTGGAAATTCTATGTCTTTGGCAAGACGATTTAATATGTGAGCAGAACAACCATAGTAAATAATATCAAAATCTTGAGACTTAGCAAGCTCTTCTCTCATTTTTTTAACATTTCCAGTATTATCTGTAACAAAACTGCGAACATTCTTGGCATAGTGATTGCAATAAAAACTTTAATAAAATTTTTAAGCTTTATATCATTTAAATATAATATCAACAAGAACAAAATAATGACAGCACAGCAAAGACTTGCAACATATGTAAAATTTTGTTCTTAAAACATGTCTATTCTATGCCTACAGATTACACTGCCTGATTGACTATTGAGCAATTCAGATTAGCCAATCATCACCCCTTTTTCCAATTCTAGCAGGTGCAATCTAAAAATAGTTTTTGGAGGTGGAGGATATTTTGTAAGCATGTTTTTAATATTTTAGTTATTTACAGATGGGTTAATTTTTAATAACAATTGAAGAGCTCATTTAAACTTTTGTTGACTAAAAATATTTTGAAAATAAAAATTAAATATATGAAAATATCAAGAATCATGATATTTTGAAAATAAATATCAAATATGAAAATATCGAAAATATCAAAAAGCTTGATATTTTGAAAATAAATATCGGATATATATCATGATATATATCATGATATATATCCATTGATATATATCACCGAACCCTGGTTGCTGCTAACAAATATTTTTCTTTTCTGCTACTATTATTAAAAATAAAAAAATAAAATAAAATACAAAATTTTTCATAGATTATTATTATCGTTTAAGCATACTGAATATATAGCACACTGAGTATATATATATGTATCTTTGGTTCTGCAAACTCCATTTGTATTCATTTTTTTTTCTCCCACTTTTCAGTGTGATAATTTTCTGTTAAATTCAATGGTTCATATATTCTAATAATATTAATGGTTATATATATATATATATATATATATATATATATATATATATATATATATATATATTAAATTTTATTTAAAGTATTTTTTTGTATTAGCTGATACTAGAGGTTAAGCGATGGTTTCTGCTACTTACAGCTGTAATTTAACAAATATTCTGCTTTTCTGCTATTGTTATATATATAAAAAAAAAAAAAAAAAAAAAAACTATCATATATTATTATAGCTTAGGAATACTGCATTGGAAATTACAGTTTTTTAGCTTTTTTAACTATAGAAAAATAAATTAAGTAATTGTAATTAAATCTGGAGAAAGGTGCTGTTGATTTGTGTCAGTAATAATGCAAGAATATTTATTTGATGCTAACTTAAAAATAAATGCATAGTATAATACTATAATAGCTTTTCAGAATTGGGATTTTGGACAAGACATGTCAATTTTACTATCCAAAAGTCTCAAAAATTGAACTATTAAAATGTGTATAACCTAAAATAGTGAAAATATGTGACATTTTCATGTGTAATATTTGTATCTTTGTATTAACTATATGAGGAAATATCTAAAAATATATTTTTGTAATTATTAAAACAATTTTTTTGTTCACTTTTTGTCTTTCAAAAAAAAAAAAAAAAATAAAATAAAAAAAATAAAAAATAAAATAAAATAAAATAAAATAAAATAATAAAAAATAATAATAATAATATGAAAATTTCTGCATCTATAGATTCTCAACAACAATAGTAATAATAGTAGTAAATCTACAGATAACAAAAGTAGCAGCTGATTGCATTACAGAATAAAATTTTCTGAAACCAATACAAAAACTAATATTGTTTAAAGAAATTCATTCAGCATTGTTTAAAGTAATGTTTAGTGAAAGTATGTTTTATTTCCTGGAATTTAAAATATAATAGAATCAGGGTATGAATTTAAATCTTTAAGAAAGTTATTATAAATTATTTTCATTATGAATGGTTTGTGTATAAGTATATACAAAATTTATTATAAGATGAGTACGGAGATGTAATCCTAAAATGTACAAGGGCACAATAGTAATATTTGTGAAAGGAAAAAAAAGTAATTACTTTCTGAAATTAGGACTAACTGGTTTACATTTGTTTTTTAAACATATTTTAAAAACGATAGAATCAATAATTTCAGTTTCAATATTTTTCAATTTAAAGTTAACCAAAAAATTATGCTTTTCTAGTGCAACATAATCTCATATAATCTGAAATTTTATTTTGTATTACACCATAAAATGATAAATTGAAAATCAAAGTCTTGGTTGAACATTTCTTTCTAAAATTGGGGGGGGGGGGGGTAGAATCTGGTTTAACCTTTCCCCATAATGTTAATTGAAAAAAAAAAAAAAAAAAAAAAAAAAAACCTGAATCCCAGGTCAATACTTCATCATATAATTGATTAATTGGATTTGAAAAGATCCTGAATCGTGGTTCAACATTTTATCAGAAAATTGGAATTGCGAAAACCTTGAATTATGATTTAACCTTTCACCAGAAAATTCGATTAAGAAAATCCTGAATCATGATTCAACGTATCATTAAAAAGTTTGATTAAAATACGTTGAACCATGGTTCAACTTTTAACCAGAAAATTGGATTTAAAAAAACCCTGATCCATGGTTCAACCTTTCACAAGAAAATTAGACATTTAAAAATATTGAATCATGATTCAACATTTCAATAACATAATGGTATTTGTGAAAGCACCAATAAACTGGTGAAACTTACAACCAATATCTTGGTTGCAACTAAATTTGAGCTACTTTTCACCATTTTCTAGGTGAAACCTCGAATTTCATTTTTAACAATGTATGTTCACGTAAACATTTTTTTTCTGAGATTTTGGTATCTTCTATGCTCTCTCAAAAAAGTCTATGAACTGACGCACACTACAGTAAAGCATCGTTTATACGACGATCACTTATACGACGTTTACATTTATACGACGTTTTAATGTGATCCCGATTCATTCCTATTCATTTTAACGTAAAAATATATCTTTTATACGACGCCCAAACAGCGGCGGATCTATGAAGTGAGGGGCCCCTCTCACTGGAATTTTTTGGGGCCCTTCCAAATTGAAAAAACATTGAAAAACAATGGGGACATTTATAATTTAAAAATGATGGATATTAAAAACTTAATTACAATAATTACTTAAGGGTGTATTCGAAAAAACGGTTTTTCATCTTCAACAGCTCGAAATTTTCCGCTACAATTTCAGACTCATTTTTAAAAGTAGAAACATGAAACTTGCTGAGGGGATTTTTGAAGAGACGTATAAGGTGCCGTGTGATGTCTTTTTACCCTCAATTAATTAGAATTTGATTTATAAGAAATTTTCTTCTCCGTATGACCTTTTTTTTCGTTCACAGATCTTTCGCTACAGAAAAATCAGTTCAAAATGCCGTTTTTGATTGCTTTTTTTGCAATATTTTCTGCAATTATAAAAAAAACGACAATTACGGCACCTTGTGTACATTCTAAATAAGACAATTTGCCAGTTTGATGCATATGGGATCAAAAATGAATTTAAAAATAAATCGGAAAATAAACAGTTTGGATCGAAATACACCCTTAAACAAATTAATTACATTATTATTATAAATTAATTAAAACGTATTCAAATAGTTAAATATTAGATGCACAAAATTAATTTCATGTTCAGATTACATCAGATTATTTTACAGGAACTTAGATACTATAGCGGATAAATGTGCTAAAATTATGTATCTTATTTTCTTTTCATCTTTAGCACTTTCCAAGTAAGTCGAAAAGTGATTATGCATTCCGTTTGTCTGTCTGTCTACGCTCCAACACCCATGCATATACTCGAATTTTCATGCTGGTATTGCATATGAAGTATGTACAATTAATAATTCATTCAAAAGAATTCGATTGCATTATATAAGAAAAAATCGTTTGCAGAGTTTTTAATGACAAATGCATGAATTACTGAATATTATTGACATAAATTACTCAATTTCACTATGATCACGTTAAAACAGAGCATTCTTAGCCTTTTATTTATTTACAGGGATACACAAAATAAATCGGTTACAGTAAAGTCTTTTCGTAATAATTCCTGGAGAGTAGAGTTTAAAATTCGCTTCTAAATGTAATTAGTTTTTTGTATATTATTCTTTATATATAAATTCTATATGGCATATACAGGGATGGGTAAAATTATATTAATGTTACGTAAATTATGGCTTTATTAGAAGGTTGGTTGGCTTTATTAGAAGAAATTGGTGAAGGGGAATTTTCAACTGAAGTACATATATCTCTTAAGTAAATTAAATTTTAGAATGGATGTCGTTAATTGATAAAAATCTCTATATCATATACAGAGCTTCTAAAATAGTCGGCTATTTTAACGATTATATATAGAACAGCTGAAATTCGGTTTTGAAATGTGTTATACATTTCCATATTGTAAAATGAAACAATAATAATATTTAAATTTTTTAAATTATGCAGCTTTGTTAAATTGTTCTGAATGTGTTGAAATGTGTTGTTCTAAATGTCGCAGAAAATATTTGCATTGTAATCTACGTTGAACAAACCAATTCCCACTGAAATCGGGCCGATAGAGCTCGAGGAAAGACTGCGCTCCCAATCGATGGTAGGTGCCCCTCCCGAATAAATTTGCTGCAGTACCTTTAATATTAACCAAATGTTTATTTTATGGATGAACCCTTACCTCTCTATAATGACAGTGACTTACCTTTAATAGAAGCGTTATTTTTAATTTATGTCTGCGGTGAGTAAACGTAAGTTGATGCTGAAAAAAGATTAATATTCGAAACAAATGGTAGCAACTTATAGCTAAAAGCAGGTCCCTAACATGAAAACTTGTTAAATGGTTTTAGTTCTTCACACTTTAGATCTTTAATCAGTCACATTATTAAACTAAAAACAGTTAGGAATTAATCATTAAAATAAATTTTTGAAGTAATGAGCAAAAAAGGGGGAAACTTAAAATAAGCCCCTAGGGTACCAATAAAAATATGAGAGTGTTGGTCCAGACAGAAAAGTTCAAGACTCAACTTTAAAATTTTGCATTGAGAATGCGAGAAAATTAAGAGGTGAAAAATGCATGCCGGACAAAAAGTTCATGGAGCTCTGAATCGTTTCCTTCATGATCCTAGAGTGCCCAGGATTTTAACTGGAATCTAGAAACGGGAAAATAACTAAATAGTTAGTGGTTCCAAAAATTAAGTTTAGATTAAGAGGGAGTAATTTTTAACAATTTACGGTGCAACAATTTCAAGGGGTCTGGTACCGAGCCCCAAGTTGCCAGAGACTTAATTGGTACGCCGTTTGATATAAATGTATTTTTAATAATCTTTAAATTAATTGGAACATGCTAGTGCTACGTTAACTTAAATTGCAGGCACTTTAGATTTTATTTTATGTTACAAGGGCCCCATAAAAGCGATTAACATTCAAAATTGGTGTAATCTAAAAAATGTTCTTGCCATTCATGAAGTAGTTGGAGGACTAAAGAAGTTGTTAAAAAAAGCGAGGGAATTCAACCATTTTTAAGTGAGGGTCACAAAAGGGGCCAACTGATAATTAAAAGCCCTTCCGGCAATGCCGGGAGGAAGAGGTAGCTTTCATATACGTATTTATTTATTTTAAATTCAGTTATATAAATACGAAGCTCAAAATAGTGGGACACGATTATATCTATAGGGAAGATTGAAAACTAGTTTTTGTCAATACTGAAAATTAATAGGAAATTTTAGAAATTAGTCATCTTTTATTCAACCTGGTTTTATTTTAAGCGATTTATAGGGTCACCAAATTCCACGATATCCAATTTAAAGCAGTATGATGGATAAAAAAACGAATGAGCTTGATCGAAATCTTAGTTCATGTGAACATGCACACTCACATCGAAATCGATTAATATGTACGAGTGCTGTCGCGGGCAAATTGACTTAAAAAAAGTCACCCACATTAGAAATTCAAACTGCTATATCCCAATCGTTTTTGAAGGTAAAGACAAAGCAAAAAAGTACTCCGGAATTCATTATTAAGATAAATAGTTTAGAAAGAACCTTTTTTTCAATTTGTAATTTTTTGTTTATACATCATATCATGGTCATTTAAAAGATTTTTGATAAATTCAAATGGCCACCATTTTGAAACAAGATAGCGGATAAAGTTGATTTGTGAACTCGGTCAAGACATTGATATGCACCATGAACACACGGAGTTATATTGAAATCAGTCTATAAATATGCGTGTTAACGCGTGACAAATTTCAGACTGTTTCAAAATGTCAATCTCACTGGAAATAGATTTAGATATAGATGAAACAAAAAATGCTCTGGAATCTTTGTATGAAGGTCAAACCCAAAAGAAAAATCTGTTTCCATTTCTCACTTTTTTAAACCTAATTTTAAAATTTAAATTTAAAAAAGTAATATTCCGCCATTTTGAAACAAGACAGCGGTTGGAACTGGCCAACAAATTCGGTCCAGGCATCAGTATGTCCTATCTACGCACCAAGTTTCATCCAAATCAGTGTATAAATACGAGTGTTATCACGTGACGAAAATCATATCATTTCAAAATATGAGCAACACTAGAAATTAAAAGTACTATAACTCAGACATTTTGTAAGATACAGAGGAAACAAAACGTGCTTTGGAGTCTTTGTATCAAGGTCAAATGCATAAAAGAAAAATCTTTTTCAATTTCTCACTTTTTTGTACCTAATTTCAAATTTTAAAGTGTTTTTAAATTTAAATGGCCGCAAGTTTTAAACAAGATGGCGTATAAAACTGTTTAACGAACTCTGTCCAGGCCTTATTAAGTACTATGTACACACCAAATTACATCCATATCGATTTATAAATACGAGTGTTACCACGTGACAAAATCAGATCGTTTCAAAATGTCAGCCATAAGAAAAACTCAAAGTGCTATAACTCAGTCATTTTTTAAGATATAGACAAAATAAAAAATGTTCTGGAATTGGTATTTTAAGATCTAACATATAAAATAAAAATATTTTTCAACTTTTAACTTTTTCGTATTTAATTTTAAATTTTAATTTTTTTTTTTTTTTTAAATGGCCGCCATTTTGAAACAAGATGGCGGATGATGCTGGCCAACGAACTCGGTCGAGATATTTGTATGTACTATGTACATACCAAGTTTCTTTCAAATCGGTTCATAAATACGTTAGTTATCGCATGACAAAAATCAGATATATATATATATATATATATGTCAATATTTGAACGGAGGGTGGTTTTGAGGTCTGGGGGTCATGATCGGTGAAAATATACCGAAATTTTTTGGAAGTGCTTTCCTCCGGACGGCTGCATTAGGTAGCTTTTTACTTTTTGTAATGAAAGCTACCTAAAAGCAGAGTCCTGGACACGAAAAACATATTAAAAAGACTAGTTACTTAAAGCTTTAGATCTAAAATTAGTCAAAGTTATATTAATCGGAGAACGCTAGAACTATGTTTAAAAAAAAATGCATGTAATTCAGATTATTTTTAACGAAGATTTAACAAGGACCTCAAGAAAACAATTAATATTCAAAATTGGTGATAGCTAAAGTCTGAGATTTTTTTTTTTTTTTTTTTTTTTTTTTTTTTTCATGTAGTAACTGGAAGACCTAAGATGTTGATAGGAAAAAAAATGTTATATCGGATTATTTTAAAGGAACTTATAACAGTGGGCCCGAACATTACGAACTGATAGTTATAAATTTGGGACCTAACATAAAAATATATTAAACAATCTTAGTACTTTGTGCATTAGATTTTCAAATAGTCAAAATTAACACAGAGTATGAATTATTGATTCAAATAATATTTTAAAGAAATGCACAAAAAGTGTGCAAATATTTAAAAAAAGGCCCTAGGACACCATTTAAAATATGAGGGTCAAGCGTCCAAAAATCATCTTTAATAAACTAAAAGAATCAAATTAAAATTATGTATTGAGAAGGGATGAAAATCGCTTGGAGCACAAAAAGTTCAAGGAACCCAATGTGGCATCCTAGGAGGCCCTAAGATCTAAACTGGAATTTAGAAACGTGAGAATAACTCAAAAATGAAGATTGGGTTTAAAAAAAAGTAATTTATTAACAATTTATTTGCAGAACAGTTTCAAGATCGAGCTCCAAGGAGTCAGGATCTTAACTGGAGGTTAAAAAAGGCGAGAAAAACTAAATGTAGAAAGGCCCCTCAAAAAAAGAATACTGGATATAAAGATTACAAGTTATTAACAATTTTGTGCTAAAAGCTTACAGGGGTCCCGACCCTTAAATAGCTGAGCCTAGTGTGCGTCATGAGCTGTCTTGGACAATCCTCATCTTAATTTTCAGACTTTTATGTGTGATATATTTCGCTAGTTATCCCACACAGGTAGAACGAAACTTTGTTTTATTAGTACAGATTTTGAACACAAGAACTTCATTGGTAGTGTACCGCGCCAAAATCTTACAAAGAGGATAACGGAATGAAGAAAGGATCCTAAAAACGAAGAAGATCGGATAGAAAGGGGACAAGTTATTAAAAATTTTGGGCATAAAAACTTGAAAGGGTCCAGGGGGGAGGGGTCTAAATAAATTAAAAATCTGATCCTCAATTGCACAAGAACTGGCTTAGGCTATCGTCACCGAAATTTTCAGATTTCCACGTGCAGGTAAATTTTGTTAACCATCACCCAAACACACAGAACGAAAGTTTATTTTACTAGCATAGAACAAAGTAAAAATACAATTAAAATATCGGTTTTATGAAAACTACATTCCAAGTGTGGGCCCCAAAATTCAGGGGCCCCATGGTGACGTTTCAGCCCTTCATAAATAAATTGTCATAAGAAGGTCTCTAACATGGTTCCTTTCAGCTGAGACCCAAATTTCCTTTGAATTCCTTAATAACCGATGATTGACTTCCGTAATTCTTAATTGAACAAAAAAAGAAAGCTAAAACCTCTCCTGTGGTGGTATATAATAGAAAGAACAAAAAATCTATACGTGAAAATGGTATATTATTAACTGAAGAATTGAAAGGGAAAAATACGTTTTTCATTTTTCTTTGAACTCAAAAGAAGATTTGGGGGCCCTTGGGATGCGGGGCCCCTCGCGATTGCGACCATCGCGACCCCTTAAATCCGCCCCTGCGCCCAAAATCGTTTATACGTCGATTTTTCGATTTTGTATAGGTTTGTTTTTGCTTATTTTTCTTGTATATTTTTTGAACAAACGGAATTTGTCAGCTATGAATGACACCAAAGAGCGTGTTTAAATACACTCTAAATTATAAAAATGTGGGCTGGGGTTCGAAGTTCGATCAGTCTGAAATATCAGCTTACGTGTAACAGATTACACGATGGGAGGGATCATTCTTTTTTCGGGGATGGTCAGCTTTCCCGACCTGTTTTAAGTTGCAAATAGACTATCCTTCTAACCATTATCAGTATTGGCGATTTTTAGTTGGCTACGCAGGGTTTTTGATTGTTGACTTTAAATGGAAAGGAAATGATGTACTGTAAATGAGGAACCTTTCGGTGAAACGTAAATAAAGGTACGGATATTTAAATTGCTTACTAATTCCCCCATCCCCCGTTTTTTGGTTATTTGTTTATTTTGGTTTGTTTAATTTACAAATTCATGCAAATCATTACGTTAAACATTAAAATTAAGTGAAACCAAAATTAATTTTAGTTTTGGAAGTGAAAATCGATTATACGTCGTTATCGTTTATACGACGTTTTTAGGTAGTCCCTTCGGCGTCGTATAAACGATGCTCTACTGTATTTATTCCGTTAAGGGTGTTCTTAAACTAAAAAGGGCAACTTTGTGACATAAGTTTTAATTTATTGGGAAATGCATGAAACAAGCAGGTGTTGTTATTCAGAAACTGTCTAATTGTTCTAATTTTTTGTCTTTTAAAAACACAATAGATCTTCCATAAAAAGCCTTCAAAGTCGACATTTTGAAACACATTTCCCGATGAAAGCAGAAAAATCGGTCTAAAAGCAGGAGAAAAACGGGTGACCACATAATCGAAATAGCTTAGAACCAGATAGGTAATTTAATTATCATAAAATGGAAAACTAAGTTCGATTCGAAATCGCTTCCATAGTCAGGCCTCCCAATTTTATATCTTTCTGTTAAAAAATGAATTTGTAAATGTGTCAAAACGTTTTGCGCTTGTTAAGCGGAGCAGTTGAGAACAACTTTAATTTTTCAGGAACATTTTCTGTTTTTATTTTTGTTTGTCCACTTTTCCTCTATTCTTCTCGATTATTTTTTTTTATAGGAAAATCCGTGTAACTGCTTTTTCTTAAATAAAGCTAAAACATATAAAATAGCTATAGCCCGTAGGTACCGTGTAGTATCATTTTACGCTCAATTCATTAGAATTTGATTTATAAACAACTAGCTGATCCGCCCGGCGTTGCACGGTTCCGAGATAATATTAAAGGAACATGAAATTTGTGATTTTATCTCTAACTCGAAATATGTGAAATTAGGTTGTCTGAAATACACGGCTAGTGACTGTGTGAAAAATTGGATTAAAAAAAGAACAAATAATATTTAGCGGTAAAAATGTTCAAAAGGACAGCAATGGGAAACGGGAGAGGAACTACTCAAGTAATAATTAGAATTTTGAAAATTTCAATGCCAGATACATCAGGAGAGACTTTGGGGTACTTTCAAGAAAGTTTTGAGCCTCGTAAGTGCAGTAGATTTTTCTAGCCATCGCACAAAAACATACATGCACATAGACAGTGCGTGTGCATATTTTATTAGTGTAGGTTACTGTGGATATTCAAAATAATTCCTTAACTGCTAATTCATTAGTTTTATAGTTTTTGCCTTTTTTACATGCAATTTAAAAATAGATAAGACTATGATGCGTACAAAAATAGGTAATATTGACAAAATTGACAAAAAACCGATGCTAAACGCACAAAAAATCGTTAAAAACCACATCGAAGATCGTACTGAAAATCGCAATGAAAAAATCACTGAAATTGAAAAGTCATACCAGACAAAATTTAGTAAATTAGGTTTTGAAACAATTTTATTTTTATGATTTTCAAAATGTGAAGAAATACTAAAAATCGCAATAAAAAATTCGTTAAAAATTCGTTAAATGCTCCAAAAATCGCCGCACGAATTCCGAATAAACTTTATTGAAAAGAGAAAAAAAATTACTATATTGAGTGAAAAGAATGAAACCGTATTCCTTTCACAAATATGAAAAAATCGCCCCGAAACATAAAAAGAGCGCTAAAAATCGTCTAAATATTAAATAAAAAAATTCTAATAAAAAAAATCAAAAATCGGGCTTTGAGATGCAAAACTACATGATTAGAGGTACCTTATCTTCAAATTTTGTAACTCTACATGCAGCGGTCTCTTCAGAACAGCGCTGACACACACACATACTTGTCTCTTTATTATTATAGATTACTGTGAATATCCTAATTAATAACTTTATTGCTGATTTATTAATTTTATGTTTTTATTTTATTTTTATTTTATTTATTTATTTATTTATTTATTTATTTATTTATTTATTTTTTTTTTTGCTTTTCTTACATGCAATTCAAGAATAGATAAGATCATGATGCATACAAAAAAAAAACTATAATTTTGACAAAAATGACAAAAAATCGATGCTAAACGCACATAAAATCAAAAAATCGCTAAAAATCACATCAAAAATCGCACTGAAAATCGCATTAAAAATCACTGAAATTGAAAAATCATAGCAGACAAAATTTAGTTCATTAAGCTGAAAGTTTGAATCAATTTTGTTTTTATCAGTGTCAAAAAATAGTCGCAAAATGCGAAAAAACACTAAAAATCGCATTAAAAAATTTGCTAAAAACTCAAAAATCACCGCACAAATTCCGAATAAACTTTATTTAAAAGAAAAAAAAAATTACTATATTGATGAAAAGAATGAAACCGTATTCCTTTCACTAACATGGAAAAATCGCGTCGAAACTTAAAAAGAGCGCTAAAAATCGCCTAAAAAATTCTAATAAAAAAATCAAAAATCGGGCTTCAATGTGCAAAACTACATGTATAGAGGTACCTTATCTCCAAATTTTGTAACTCTACATGCAGCGGTCTCTTCAGAACAGCGCTGACACACACACATACTTGTCTCCTTATTATTATAGATTATTGCGTTTGTAAAAAAAAAAAAAAGAAAAATGGAAAAATGAGTGCGATTAGATAGTTTCTGAGCAACAACAACTGCTAGTTTCATGCATTTCCGAAAAAAATTAATTAAAACTTGTGTCACAAAGTTGCCCCTTAAATGAATTTTTGAAGATTCTGTTTTAGGAATTGAATCTCCTACACTTACAACTTGAAGGAGGGAAAGTGCATCACGATTTTTTTAAAGAAAAAATCATGACTTCAAATCAACAAACATGAATCTTTATTTGGTAATGCTTTGTGTATATTGTAGATGAGAGAATTAATACAAGTAATTTAAAGCATTTTTTAGAAAAATATCTTAAGGGTGCTCTTAAATCAAAAAGGGCCACTTTGTGACGCATGTTTTAATTTATTTTTGTTCGGAAATGCATGAAAATAGCGGGTGTTATTATTAATAAACTATCTAATCGCACTCATTTTTCTGTTTTTCTAAAAACACAGTAGATTTTTCATAACAAGCCTTCAAAGTTGATACTTTTGAGCAAATTGCCAGACGAAAGCAGAAAAACCAGTCGAAAAGCAGGAGAAAAACGGGTAATCAAGTGATCGAAATAGCTTAGAACTCGATAGGTAATTTAATTATCATAAAATGGAAAATTCAGTTTGATTCGAAATAACTTCCATAGTCAGACATTCAAATTTTATATCTTTCTGTTCAAAAATGAATTTGTAAATGTGTCAAAACGTTTTGCGCTAGTTGAGCGGGGCAGTTAAAAACACCCTTAAGGGAAATTTTACAAAATAAGTTAAATTTTAGCATAAATTTGGCGAAAATAAAATTACTTTGTTTTAATTTAGTACCTTTCCCCAAAAGAGAGTTTTATATTAATTTATGAATTGTTTAAAAATACAACTTGACAAATAGGGACCATTCAAGTATTACGTAAGCACTAAGGGTCCAGAGTCTGCTTATTTTTTCTGACAAGGGGGAGGTGGGGGGTCACGACAATTCTTACGTAAGCATTACGTGTAGGATTAATAATGTAAATGAATGGTAATTTTTTATAAATCAAGAAGTATTGATTAGAGCCTCTAGAATTATGGGCCGGAGCAACACCGCCATATTTAGGTACACTGTGGGTACATCCCTGCTTCTTGGCGACCACAGAGGCGACTTTAGCGCCTTATTGGCGATCTCAAGAAATTTGTTTATTATTTGTTAAATTATATTACTTGAACTACAAGTAATGCATCATTTTGTAATGCATCATCTATGTGATAAACGGAAAAAAAGTGACTGTAAGAAAGTAACAGAAAAAACAAATGCTGAAAATATGTGACGCAGCAAAAAAGTGACAAGGAACTGATATATATTAAACTTAATAAATATGTGCTAAAAATAAAGTAGTAATGAAGAATGTATTTTTTCTGTTCTAATAAATTATAAAAAAAATAAAAAATTATTATATATTTTATTAACTGATAGTAAATTAATAAAAATAATTGTAAAAAACAATAAAATTAAATATTAAAAATTAGTTTCAATTACAAGAATTGATTTTAAAAATGATAATATTTTATTAACTAATAGCAAATTAATAAAAATAATTGTATAAATAAATTAAATTAAGTTAAAATTAGTTTCACTAACAAGAATTCATAAAAAAATTATATTTGATAGTAATAATTGATAGTAAATTAATAAACATAATTGTATAAATAAATAAAATTACATATTAAAAAATTAATTTCACTGGCAAGAATTAATTTAAAAAATGATAATATTTTATTAACTCATAGTAAATCAATAAAAAATTAAATGTATAACTAATTAAAATCAAATATTAAAAAATCTACTCATTAACAAATATATATTTAAAAAATGATATTCTATCAACTCATAGTAAATCAAAAAGATAAATATATAATTAAATAATAAACAAATAAATAAATAAATAATGTAATAATTAACACATTAATGTAATGCATAATAATTATACATAATACTTTATATATTATTTAAATATATTGTTTACATAATGCATTTATTATAATTATAGTTAATATATTTTATTAATTATTAAATTATAAATTTGTCATTTATTAAACTATTATTATTACTATTGTTACTGTTAAATTACAATTATTAAATTAAATATGAATAATTTATTATATTTATATAGTTTTATATTATTTTATTATATATATATATATATATATATATATAAATAATCTATTATTTATTATATTGTATAATGCAATATAATTATACAAAATAACATAATATGTATATATGTTGGGATAATATTTATAATATAATATAATTATATTTACATTATTTATATATTTATATTTTAAAATTATTTATAATTTTAATTATATATAACAATTTATACATTATTATTTTTTTTTAATTATAAAGTTATGTATTAATATGTTATTACGTTATATATTATTTTTATATCTACAAAAAATTATATAATTATAATATAATATAATACATTATAAAATATAATGCACTAATATAATAAAATAATTAATAAAAATATCTAATACTATATAATAATAATAAATAAATTATAATAATAATAATAATTGTGCAATTTTTCTTATTTGTTATTATCTTTTCTCAATCATATAATAAATCGATGAAAATTACATTATCATTTCTAACATTTTTGTGATTTAAAACATTACTTATTTAAGACATGCCCTCAGAAAACCCGTAACGTATCCCCAAGAGCATGCATACCCTTGATTGGGAACCAGGCCCGTAGCTAGGGGGGTGCCAGGGGCGGCTCAGCCCCCCCTAAAAATTTTTGAGCCCCCCCTGAAAAAGATTCCAAGGTCACTAAATAAAACTGTTTAAAAAATCAAAATGAGAAATCGGCCCGAACCCGGCCTGTGCAAATCTTTTGAATGTCTATAATCGTACATTATGATGTTTTGCAATCAATATAAATTTGTATATACTTCAAAAATTTATCTAGATTATTCGGTTTATGTTTAGCAGAAATAAAACAAACATTTGAATCTAATCATCAACGTTCATTATTTATCGATTTCCATTTCAAGTTGAGCAATCTTTTCTGAAATGGAAAAAAAGTACTTAATTATGATCATAAAAAAATATTTTTGCTTTTAACAATCAACAGTTTGGTTTGGCAAATTATCAACAGAAATGTTTATTATCTTACCCCCCCCCCCCTCCATTTGTCGGCGAGGTGAATGAGTTATTTATAGATTTGTAAATTTAAATCGTTGGTATTTTGTAATGTGCATCCTATCTAATTATTATTGGTATTATTGTCTTCTACTGTCAGTATACATGGGTGACGTATGTGTGGCGCCATGATCAGGCGGTGCCAAAAACCCAGTAACGCATTATATATATATATATATTTTTTTAAGCAAATGTAGAATTTAGCTTGACTAGGATCCAGGAAGTGTAAATGACTCTTTTTTTTATTATATATTTTTTTATATTTATGTTAATAATTGTTTTTTCTTGTGTGTGTGGTTTAATTAAAAAAAAAGGAATTTTAAATTATCAATTTATTTTATAGAAATCTGCTCTTAGCCGGGGAGGCAAAGTTTTCATTCGGTCAATGAGTTGTCGTATCCCCCCCCCCTCTGTTGTTGGAAGTGATTTTATGATTTTTAGTCCGTATTACGCAATCGGATATCAGAAACTCAACAGGCGTGAGGGTTATTCTTTCGGTCTTCGGTGACTTATCAGGCAGGATGAATGCCGATGCACCTAGTGACATATCGAAGGTGGGCGATAGAAATTTAAAAAGTACAAATTTATCAGAGTACCCAAAAAATGCGGATAAGAGGAGTTTTCAACCAGATTGGATGAAAAAATTTAAGTGGCTGGAATATTCCAAGAGCAGAGATGCTGTATTTTGTTATCCTTGTCGACAGTTTCCTCATTCGGGGACTAAAGAAAATCCATTTATCTCAGTCGGTTTCCGGAATTGGAAAAAAGCATTGTCCAAGGATAGAGGGTTTCAAAAGCATGCTTCGTCACAGAATCATATAATATCAATGAGCATGTGGACAGAAAGAGAAGAACGTGAAAAGATGAATTTAAGTGTGTCATTTTTGGTATGTAACGATGTTCTAGAAAAAAACCGATATTATGTTCAATCTATTGCAGAAATCGTACAATTCTTAGATATAAATGAACTTTCATTACGTGGTACGTATGATATAGATGAACACGAGGAAATTAGTTTATTTCAAAACCTTTTTAAATACACAATCAAAAAGGACAATAAACTTGCAGAATGTGTCAAATCAGTGCCAATTAATGCAAAATACACTTCACCTGAAATACAAAATGAAGTAATACAAATCCTTGCTGAAATAGTGTCAGAAGATATATCAAATGACATTAACAATGCTGATGTTCCCTGGTTTTCGATTTTGGAAGACGGAACGCGTGATAGAAATAATAGAGAAAATGTTGCATTAGGAGCAAGATACGTAAAGGACGGGAAAATAAAAGAATCAATTATCGCAATAAAAACATGTTCTGACTTGGATTGCAAAAACATTTGCTGATTTAACTTTAAAGATCCTTCATGATTGTAATTTAGATAATTCTAAAACTTTGAGTCAATGTTTTGATGGTGCTTCAGTCATGAGCGGTGAAAAAGGAGGTGTCCAAGCTATATTGCAGAAACATCTTGATAGAAATATCCCATATGTACATTGCTGCAGCCACAGACTTCATTTAGTAATTATAAAAGCAATAAATGATGTAAGTGAAACCGAACAGTTTTTTGATCAGTGTTCCATGCTGTACAACTTTTTGAGAAAAGATAACATAGATAAGAAATATGAAGGTCAATCCCTTGTACGTTTATTAGAACAGCGATGGAGTGGACATTTACATGTTACAAAAATTGTGTATAACAATTATAAAAAAAATTCTGAATACTCTAGAAGAAGTAAAACTGGACAGAAAACAAGATGGAGTAAACATTGCAGAAAGCACTGGTCTGTTAACGATAATGAAAATTAAAGCTTTCAAATTCTGCTTAATATTTTTGAAGAGAATTCTTGAAACGCTAGATCCTGCTAACCAATTATTGCAAAAGCTAGAAACTAGTTTAACTGATTCTTTAAGAATTGTAGATTCTACAATAGATTCACTTACTTGTTTAAGGTCAGATGAAATTTACGAAGAAATTTTAAATTTGATGTCCACTGAATTTGTTGTTGAGGAAGAGGAAGAAGAAATATGTTCAAAAAAGCGAAGAAAAACCACTTCTACAAAACTCAGAGATTATTTAATTGTAGAAACTACAGGTGCTAGCTTGAATATTGATGAAACATTACATCTAAAAGCTATTTATTTTGAAACTTTAGATATAGTATTAAATGAAATGAAAAGGCGGTTTAATAATAACGATAAGTTACTTCTAGCGCTGTCAAGTGCAGAGCTTGATATGGATTTAAATAAAATGAAGATATTAGAAAATTATAATGTTAAGCTTCCATCTAAAGATGAAATAATTGTTGTAAAGAATTTCATAAAAAGAACCATTGAACAAAATCCAAACACCGTTGTATTTAATGAATTTTTTAAATATAGGGTTGCATTTGAAGACACTTATAAACTATTAGCAACTGTTAAAACTTTTGGATGTAGTACTGCAATATGTGAATCAACATTTTCAGTCCTTACAAGAATAAATCGTCCACAAAGACTAACAATGTCTCATCAAAGAATGGCCGATTTGAGTTTTCTTGCGTTTGAAAAAGAAAGAACAGAAACAATCAATATGAAAGTTTTCCTTAAAAAATTTAATGAGAAAAAGAATAGAAGACTTCAGTTGTTTTAAAGCAGGTGAACTTCAATTTGTTGACACTACTTTATTCCTTTTAAATCTACTTTTTTCAGTTTATGTATTTAGTATACACTACAAGGTTAGTTTTCACATTTATAATGCTTATATAACCATTCGTATTTATATATCTATTTAACTTAAATATTTTATATTGTTTCATGTATCCATTAAAGCATACTTCATTATATTTTTCCAAATTGGTTTTAAAAAAATTCCATTTGTTACAAAAGTGTGTTTGTTACATGTACTATTTTTTGTTTTTAACCATTTGAAAAATGGTTGTTGTTTTCGGGAGAATGGACCCGATGATGTTACCACTTTTGAATGATGTTACCACTTTTGAATGATGTGGTCACTTTTGAATTTAAATTAATTTCTTTACTTTTAGAAGAGTTTTTATTTGAATTTAAATTAAATTCTTTACTTTTAGAAGAATTTTTATTTGAATAGTAAATTAAAATGGTTAAAATCATTGTAATAAAGGAGAAAACTAACAAATTTAAAAATGGGTAGACGGAAATTAACAGATACGGAAAAAGCCGAAGCCAAAGAAATGAATGAACGTGAATATCGCATTCAATGATATTAAACACAATACGCGTACTTAAACAATCATAAAGTGATTTTTATTTCTTCTTTTGCTATTTAAAATAAAAATTTAGTCAACATGTATAAGTTGCTTATTAGTTTGGCGATTCGTATCATTTGGCGAAATTGGTCGACGGGATAACTGAGTAATACTGTATTTGGTTTGGCGCAAAAACGTCTTTCAATGCAGAAAATGATAAAATCAAAAGATTATTGAGCCGCTGAAAACCAATTACGTGTTGAAAGGCGATCACGAAAAAGGAAGCAATTTAATGCCGAACCGATTAATTGTAAAACATCATGTCGCCAGGGCGACCAATCCACTAGCCATGGCGTTTTACTATCGGTCGGTTCTAACCAGGAAAATTTGAGTGCCAATAGTGATTCTAACAAGCCGGAAAATGTTATAGCTATTACTCTTGATTTTCCACCACCTAAAAAGAAAACTAAAAAGCAATCGGCTTGGGAAAAACTGGGAAAAAACTTTTTTGATTCGATGTCTGATGGACCCATTCACAGATGCATGTGCTGCGATCGATTTTGGTTTAAAACCTCCATCACCAAAATTCTGCTCTGTAAAATCAAACAATATATGCCAAAGTCTTACAAGTATAACAGTATATGCCAAAGCTGTATTTTAATAATGATTACTTTTGCACCAACAATGTTAAATAGTTTGAAATGTTTCTTTCGTCGCCAACTTTTATGCTTGGCGACAATAGAGTGATATAACTTAAACGAACCGTACCTTCAAATTGCAGCATGTATAAAGTCATTTATAGCAGTGGCACGGATAATACACAATAAAACAACTGGTATTTAGCTTAAAATGATAGATGAATGTATCGAGTGAAACATTTTTCAAATGGTTGGGGTAATTTCTTAAATTACAATTTTTTTTTTATTATTTTGTTTTCGTGTTACATGAAAAATGCAGTTCGTTGCAATTTGGTATTTTAGCATTTTGCTATAAAGCGTTTTTTCTGAAGAATTTTTTAATCCTATTTTGCTTCTAGTATAAAATAAAGTTTTAAGTATTCATATTTTGCTTTGTGTTTGAAGTTTGAGTTATGGTATTTCAAATTAAAGAATTTTTTTAATAGTATACTCAATTGCAAATGTTTTTAACATTTGACTGTGCATAAAAATAATTTTAAAATTCTTTATCTATGAGAGAATTTGTTTATGCTTTTATTATATAACAATAATTGAAGTTCTCTTTTTGTTAAAAAAAGATAATGATTAGAAATGAAGATTACAACTCGTTTTAAATAGGTGAAATGCGAGCATTTTAATTACTTTTGACATATTATTTATATTATATTGTATCAGCATTAGTTATATACTGAAAATATTTATTCTGTATCGTTTTCTATTACTAGCATAGATCAAACTTATAATTAATTTTTATCATAAGTATTATCTTATGATAAACATTTTGTTGTATATTGGAATATTTCTAGTTTAAATTTTAAAAATATATACATATATAGTCCTTGATTTATGAATGGTAATCAAAGAAAAATGCCAATAGCCAATTCAAATGTACATGCTTTTAATTTTTGAATGAACACAGTAATAATTTTAAATGCAAAATACAACTTTGATTGCTTAATGTTTTTATTGTAAAAGAATGAAACTTAAGCTTCCTTGAGAGCAGATAAAAAAAAAAAAAAAAAAAAAAAAAAAAAAAAAAAAAAAATTAAAGGTTGCAACTATTTCGAAACAAGTGAACTGTAAGCTTTTATTTACTTGTTGGCATCATCATTTATTTCACCAGTATAAGTATTAGAGATCGAACGCCAATTCTTTTGCGTTTTCGACCAAAATTCTGAGTTTTACGAAAATTCGTTTTTGACGAAAATTCTATAACCTATATATTAAAACCTATGAACTTCTTTTTTTATAATTATCTGTCATGAATTACTCAAGACGCGAGTGCAAACTATAAAGATAGCAATGGATATATATGACTAACTTTTTCATGTGCTTTTTTAAAAAAGCAGATTTAATGTTATTAGAAAATTTTAATTCGAAAATGCAGAGGCATTTCAATTACTCTGTCAGAAAGTTCTAGTATGACAGATAGGGCCGTAGTTAAGGATGTGCTGACTCAGCCCCCTCCCCCTCCCCCAACCCTTAAAGCATTTTGAGCCTCTCTTAGAAAAGATTTCATGGTTACTCAATGAATTTCTTTTTTGAAAATCCAAATGAAATTCTGTTCAAAAATCTAATTTAGTTTTGAGGCCTTTTCAAAGTTTTGTAGAAATACTAAATTATAACTAAAATAAGTTTCAACACTCTCTCTTCCTATTTGCACATACGAAGCTAAGATGATGTTTAATTTTGCACTCGTTATGCACTCGAATTTTTCATCAGCTTATTCTTCTCTTAGCTTAAAATGAGGTTATTACAACAGTTTAATAAAAAACAGTACATACAATATGAATATGCACTAATTTATCTTTCTACATCAGAGTGAGAGAAAAAAAAAACATGAGCCCCCCCTACATTTTCTTGAGCCCCCCCCCCCCCCTATTATTCACTTCTGGCTACGGCCCTGTTGGGAACCGCTATCATACGAGAATTATATAAATACAGATATAAAAAATTAAATCTAAAAGAATCGTAATCATCATTTATTTTTACAAGTTTTGACCGACTTTTAAATTTGGCGCTTTCAAAAACCGCGCCAATCATTTCGACGACAGTTGGTTATTTACTTTGTTTGTTTTGTGTTTTCTTCCAGAAATTGGAACGCCTTGTGTCCTTTTCTAAAATGGTTTGAACAATTCATAGCAGAGCAACATCTTACCATAAATTTCGTATTTAATTATAACGTGTATTTAATAGAAAATAACTGTCAAAATGCAGCACCGTTGCTCTCTGTTTACATAGAAGCGAATGGGCGCTGGGTACATATGGCAAACCCAAAGGCATATCAATGGCGGATGCTTCAGCTCGTAAATCTAGTAGCCCTAGTATTGATGTATAAACTGTCATAAAATCTTACGTAAGCAAAGGGGGGGGGGGGGTCTAACCTTTGCTTATATTTTCTTACAAAGGGGGGGGAGGGGTACAAAATGACTAAAAATATGCTTACGTAATATTTGAACAGTCCCATATTGCTTTGAAAAATGTTCCAAAACTTATTAATATTTAAAATTTGTCAGATGCATTATAAAATAGCTAAACTTTTGAATTATTCAAAACATATTTACATCACATAAATCATTTTACTCACAAAATGTTTATCATATTAGCATTAACTATACATTTTAAGTTCTTGATTGCGTTCGATAAATTAAAATGTATATGCTTTTACAATTCTGAACTAAACATGTCAGAAAAGTTTCAATTACATTACCCTTTATATATTTCTTGTTGTAAATATATTAAAAAGTATGCCTTTATAGCGCTTCCGCCACACACAAGAGTTAATATGATCCTTATTTAATATTGTTCTTTAACATTTAATTCATCATAAAATAGAGCAATCAATAATAATAAGGCAAGATGATCTTACTTTTTATGCTTCTTGTTCTTCAAACGTTCCTTCAGTCATAACACCATTTTCTGGAATCTTCGATTGAACTTCATTCAGCCTTTTATTATTTATTAATTAAATTTATCTGAAATTGTAAATGGTTTATTAGTCATTGTTCTTAATGAAATAATCGGCTCCACTCGTTTTAAATGAATAATAATGTTGTATTACACACAGATTATCCAACTGCTTTTAGCAGCGAAGAATAAACGTATTACATGACTATATATCCACACAGAGAATACATAACATTTCTTAGTTATAAATATACAAATTATACTTACCTAATATATCTAATTTTTAAAAAATGAGGAAAACAGTGCTTTATTTTTCTTTCCTGACATGCTTTTCTCAAAAAGTATTCTAAATATATTCATATACTTAATTAGTTATCAATATTTCTTCCGAGGTTATTTTAAACGTATAGAATCATGCATTTTTGACTTGAACTCATTTTTAGCAGTTATTCTAAATCGATATTCCCAGGACGAAGCAAGATTTTTTTTTTTTTTTTTTTTTTTTTTTTTTTCATCAGGGGTAAATATGCATTTTACCCCCATCTCCTCCTCCGCAAAATAAATTTACTAACAGAATTTTATAAGTTTGAAATATCCATTTCTTTATTTTAAAATTTTTAACTGAATAAAAAGAAAAAAAATCCTGAAAAGAATTCCGTTTATACAAGTTTCCGTCTTAGCAGGTACACTTGCTTTTATCTAGTTTTGGCCCTGGATACGCCATTTTCCTTTTAAATTTCTTGATTATATTTTATTTACAGTGGTTCACAAAAGTGTTCGTACACTTTAAAAATTTGTACTAAAAAGAAATTTCCTTGAAATTAAATTCGTATATGAAGTACAGAAATTTTTTATATTATCTTCAAGTTATTCTAAATAACACACAACCTTTTTGTTTAACATTAAGGGATTTTTTTTAAATCTAAAAATGAAAACAGGAGATGCCACAGAAAGAAGACGCCACAATAGTCTTCGTACACAGAAACATTTTCGTATAATTTCATTATTAAAATATTATTTGTCGCTTTATTTTTATTTTTGCATTATATTGACATTTAAAAAATCGCTTGGCTTTATATTTTGCAAAATTGGTCCGCAATATTCTATTTATTAATTAAAAATGTTTTGTAATCGTAATGTCACGACTAATAGCGTTTGAAATTAGTTATTTTTCTTCATAATAGTAGTAAATCAATTCGAAATATTGCAAAAGTAGTTAATTTATTCCGTTCTATGGTGAAGTATGCGATAAAAGGCTTTGTAGAAAAAAATGGATTGAAAACTAGGTATGAAAAAGTCGTCAATCTAAGTGAACGCAATGAGATCAAATACTTACAATTAGAAAAGTCTTAAAAAATCCATGTTTAAGTGCTATAAAAGTTGCTATAGAATTTAATGAAACAGTTTCTACTTCATTTTTACCTGAAACTGTTTGACGAGTTTGCTGCATTATATAGGTATTCTGCCCATAGAAAATTTTTTGTTAATGCGAAAAACAGAAAGCTTAGGCTTCCTTTAGCAAAATCAATGATAAATAAACCCGAATCGTATTAAATTAATGTTTTATTTACAGATTAAATCTAGTATGCCATTCTTTGTCCAATGAGTGCATAATAGTATGGAGAAAAAAAATTAAGAATTTAATTCAAAGAACTAAGTTGGAACAGTTAAGCATGGCAGTGGAGTTGTCCTTGTGTGAGGGTGCATATCAGCATCAGGCGTTGGTAATTTGGTATATATTGATAGCATAATAAATCACGACCTTTGTTCCAATATTTTAAAAGGCAATTTAAAATTATCAGGCTAATATATGGGTAACAGAAACAACTTTGTTTTTTATCAGGATAATGATACAAGGCACATGGCTCTCAACGTTCGCCTCTAGCGTCTTTATAATTGTTCACAAGTTCTGAAAACATCCCCTCAATTGCTGAATTTACCCAGTAAAAAATATTTGGAGGTAACTGGAAGTTAGAACACGAAAACACAGCATTGAAACAAAAAGCGAAGTAAAAACATCAATGTTCGATGAAGGCATCAACTTTCATGCAGAAATTACAAAAACGCTAATTAAATCTATTCCCAGGTGTTTGAAAAACTTTTGTGGGTGCTAAATAATATCCTATTAAGTACAACTTTAGCGAAATATTACAATATTTACAAATATACAGTGATTTTTTTAAAGTGTACGAAGACTTTTGTGAGGTATTTTTTTTGTTATTTTTTTATTAGTAATTTTTTTAAAATAAAGTTTTGCTATGTTTTTAAAATATTTTATGTAGTTTTGTTAATAATGAGTCATAGATACTCTTAAATACCCATTCTAAAATATTAATTTTAATTAATAGATAGAGCCCTATTTCATTGAAATTCCTAAGTGTACGAACACTTTTGTGAGCCACTGTATCTTTGAATTATTTTTTTTATCTTATTCCCAGAACTTAAGTTTGCTTTCAACTTTCGATTCTTGGCCCATCCATGTATCTACCGGCTAGGTTTTTTGGTTAGTCCCCCCCCCCCCTTCTCAACTATTTTCTAGTTACTTTTTATTGCTCTTGCTATAATAAATTACATGGTTTCTTTTATACCGAAAATAAAATCTCGTTTTAAAATTAGTGACTTGCCAGGCGGTATTTTCCTGTTTTCACCTACTATCTTGCTGCTGTTATTTTTAATGTTCTTTACAAATAATTAATTATCTTATGAATGAAACTTGTAGATGACATCATGCTTTATAAAGTTTATTATGACACTTTTTTGTCTAAAACGCGAAACATTATGATGAAATGTATTATTACGGAAAAACTTACGCCATTTGTTTACTTTTCCACTTTTTCCAAATTTTACCTTATTTTCCTAGCTCCGTATCTCGCTTCCTATTTGAGCAATCAACAAGTATGAATAGTGAATATTGTTGGAAATTCTATTCTCTACAAAACTGTAACTAGAGTTTTTTCTGTAAAATCCACTGGAACTGAGTTATTTAAGAAAAATCGAAAAAAGTGCCACAAAATTTTGTTTTTTTGGCTGTAGTAAAAAAAGCACAAGATCTAGAAGGTCAAAAACTTTTTTTTTCTTTTTCTTTTCATCAGAGGGTCAACCTTAAAGTTAAAAAAAAAAAAAAAAAAAAAAAAACAGAGTTATCCAAATTTTTGCATGGTAAAATGCTATTTCTACTGGACTATGACGTGTATGCTAGATTTCATAAGTTCTAATTTTTAATTGCAGTTAATTCATTTCCTATTAGCGATTCCTATTAATCCTAATTTCCTATTAAAGTAATTTATTAAATTATGCATTAATTTTCAAAATTAATTATTAATTAATTATTTAATATTAATTAATTAATTATTTCGTAATAAAGGTTCTTTTTTTTATAATAAAACAAAGACTCTTTATATTTTGATTACTGGATTTTTCAGAAAATAATTTCAAAAAATTCAAATAGAATTGGAATGCTGAAACATTTTAACTTTTGATTTTCGAATCAGATTTTCTAATAAATGTGAAGTTTAATTAAAATTTACTCACGAGATTTTATAATAATTTGATGTGTAATTAATATTTTGGGTAAATTAAAGATTTTTTAAACACTTGTTAATGAAATTTTTATCTAGATCTGAATTGAATTAAAACTTAGTTTATTAAACACCTTTGAAAGTGGGAAGTTCAAATCGCTGTTTATTGAACAAATTTAATAATAATATACCGCAGACATACTAAAATAAAACAAATTTTGTCGCATGGATTTTATTAATTGTTTAAAACACTTTCAAGATTAAAAAAAAAAAAAAAAAAACAACGATAGTGGAACTGACAATGACAATTAGGGCTGCACAGAATATTCAGTATCTATTCGGTATTCGGCCATGTTACCGAATATTCGGTTAGGCCGAATATCAAACTGTTCTGTTAAGCCGAATATTCGGCTTGGCCGAATATGAAACTATTCGGCTTGCCAAATATTTGGTTTGGCCGAATATCAAAACATTCGGCCGAATCCAATACTTAATGAAACCTTTTAAAACACATTTTTAAATATATTTAAAATAATTAGAAAGAAATGTTGAAATAAACTAATCACTATTTCAGCTGAAAAAAAAAAAACAATCATCTTTAAATTGAGTTAGATTTATTCACAATATAAAGATTTCATTTTTTGCATATCATAAAAAAAGAAAAGTAATTATTTTTTCTCCCTATTTCGGAATAACTCAACAACGAAATAAACTGATACATTCAAGGACGATTAACTTTTCTACTGTAGTAAAGTCACGTGACGACAAAAAAAAAAAAAAAAAAAAAAAAAAAAAAAAAAAATGAAAAGAACATTTCAAAAGGCTTTTTTTTACTGTTTAATTTTTAGTGTTTGTTGTGCTTTCGATGTGTGATAATGTAAACGTTTTTTATTGTTCGCTGCTCAATAGCAGTAATGTAATGTCATAATATCTAATAATAATTATTAGTTTAAAAGTAGAATCAGGCCATTGTTTCATTAAGAACAACCATTAATCAAATATTTACAATTTCAGCGAACTTTAATTAATTAATAAATTATAAAAGGCTTAAGTCCAATCGAAGATTACTAAACATGGCGGTCACTACGGATGGAATATCTGAAGAACAAGAAGAATGAAAGGTAAGATCATCTTTCCTTATTATTATTGATTGATATATAATATGATGAATTAAGTTTAAAACGATATTAAATAAAAATCCTTGTGTGGCGTAAGCGTTACAAAGGCACAGTTTTTAATATATTTTCATCAAGAAAATCATATTTAAATAAAATAGAATGTTTTTACTTTATTTGTTGTTTGTAAAATATAACTTAAGAAAGTTAACCATGAGAAGGATTAAAATAGTGATTTATTAGGATTCTCCTTAAGAATAAATTATGTGCAAATGCAGGTTCCTAAATTTTGTTTAGTAAATATACTGCTCTTTGCTTTTCTCAAATAAAAGTCTTTAACAAGAAAGAAAAACTTTTGAGAATAGTAATAGCTATCAAAGTAATTTTTTTTTCCATAAAACCATAATCAACTTATTGATTCATAAATACATTGTATTTCATCTCACTGTAGTTGTGTTTAATATTGTTGCATAAACAAAGAATAAGATATTAAAAAAAAACTGTATTTTCAACTCATATGCTTTGATTTCTGAAAAATATGATATGATGGGAAGGGTGGAAAATGCCATCATTTATAAGAAAAGAACTGAGCTGGATATTCCTTTATTCAGATTTAATTTGAAAGTATTTCTACTTCATACTGAAAAAAAAAAAAAAAAAAAAAAAAAAAAAAAAAAAAAAAAAAAAATTCTGACTTGAGTTATGAAACTGTAAAGTTTTTCTTCGTCCATTTTTTCTTTATTCCTCTTTGATTTTAAAATGTTTGTTTTAATTCGTAGAAGAAACCATGAAATTTAAAATTTTATTAATATAAAAAGTCTTATAATTGTGCTTTTTAAATAGCTCAAGGCAGATTTTTTTTCAATACTAAATGTTCTTAAAAAAAAACTCTTGTTTATCAAAATGTAAGTTTTTTTTTTCTTAAATATTATGTAAAATTGTTTTAAAAAGTAACATTTTAATATCTTAAAACTTTGAAATATAAAAAGTACTTAGAAAGCCGAATATTCGGTATTCGGCCGAATAGTTACTATTCGGTTGGCCGAAATTGATAAATACGCCCCCCCTCCTCCCCCCCCCCCCCATCCGCTTCACTCAATTACAAAGCCCAAACATGTTTTTTTTTTTTTTTTTTTTCAAATTTCTAACATTTTTGTGACTTTTAATTGTGCTTTTTAAATAGCTCAAGGCAGATTTTTTTTCAATACTAAATGTTCTTAAAAAAAAAACTCTTGTTTATCAAAATGTAAGTTTTTTTTTTCTTAAATATTATGTAAAATTGTTTTAAAAAGTAACATTTTAATATCTTAAAACTTTGAAATATAAAAAGTACTTAGAAAGCCGAATATTCGGTATTCGGCCGAATAGTTACTATTCGGTTGGCCGAAATTGATAAATACGCCCCCCCTCCTCCCCCCCCTCATCCGCTTCACTCAATTACAAAGCCCAAACATGTTTTTTTTTTTTTTTTTTCAAATTTCTAACATTTTTGTGACTTTTCTAACCATTTTTGTGATTTCCGCCATTATCTATAATATTTTCACGTAGCCATGCAGACCTACCATGTATCTGCATGAGATACGCATATCCCAGGTTGGGAACCGCTGCTTATTATTAAATGTATATATTATATATTATATTTCAAATACTGGTGTGGAGGATCTTCTATTTTATTTATTTAGTCAAAAAACAGCATGAGCTAATAAAGAGATAAGGAAATTGTTCACTTACCTCATTTATGGTCATCCCAGATCCCAGAAAACGCAATCCACGGAATATCCATTTCAGCCACAGCGTTGAGCTTGCAACTGTAAGAGACTTAAATATAACATTAATAATTGGGTTTTGTGACTACAGTGCACACATTAAAGACGGATGTCATTGCTTTAAATTGTATATGTTTAATGAAAAAAAAAAAAAAAAAAAAAAAAAAAAAGATATAATAATTTCTAGATTAAATAGTTAAAGGGTAACAATTTTAAGGGAGAGACAAAAAGGAACGTCTCTCTCAGACTGCATATTTCACATATATGAAAAAGAGAAGAAAAGTGCGTAATACAAAATATGATGAGTCAAGGTGTTTCAAAGTTCACGAATCAGTTCTCTTACTGTTCGGAAAAGGGTTGGATTTTCGTTTCTGCGGCTTAAAATGTTTACTGCTGCGCAAATGTCTGGTCTAGACACAGTCGCAATATAAAGTAAAGCCCCTTACGGTCTGTCTGTAATTTGTGTTATTTGGAAGAAGATTTTCGTTATCTTCTAGTTTTACATATCCGGGTTCCATTGGTATGTTGGTTGGTTTCGCATTTTCTAAGTTAAATTTATTTGCCAATTCATTGATTTTATTTATTTGGTCGAGTGTCATTGTGTTCTTGTCGGGTCTATTTATGTTTATCCCCAAATAGTATTTCGCCTCACCTAAATCAGTAACTGGATATTCTTTATTTAATTTCTTTATGAGCTCGTCAATATTTTCATCTTCCCCAGCTATGAGGAGATCGTCAACATAAACAACTAGGTAGGTCGTTGAGTTATTGATTGTTTGTTTGTATAGACATTTATCAACCTGACTTTGGTGAAAACCTAATTTTGTTAGTGATTTGTGCAATGTCAGGTTCCACGCCCTGGCTGCCTGTTTTAAACCATAAATGGTCTTTTTAAGTCTGCATACCTTATGTTCCTCTCCCGGAACCACATAACCCCCAGGCTGATGCATAAACACGTCTTCTTGTAATTCCCCGTGTAGGAAAGCAGTCTTAATGTCAATATGTCTTAAACTCAAATTTTTATACAATGCCATTGCTAAGAAACTTTTAATTGTCGTATGAGATGCGACTGGCGCAAAGGTCTCGTCATAATCAACCCCATATTTTTGGGAAAAACCCTTTGCAACTAGTCTAGCCTTAAATTTCTCCAACACACCCTGGCTATTGTATTTAAATTTAAACGCCCACTTACAACCGATTACTTTAGTCCCTGGCGGGGCTTCGACTAATTCCCACGTATCATTCTCGCGAAGAGAGTTCATTTCTTCTAAAGTCGTTTCTATCCATTTTTCCTTTTCAACCGGGTTTTGCATATTTTTTATATCGTCCCAACTTTTCGGGTCTTCTACCTTAACATTATTTGTTAGAAAAGCAAACCTATCAGGAGGAACCCCCTTGTTCGATCTGTTTGATCTACGTGGGACGATCTGCGTAGTGTCTGAGTTTGCAATCTGATTTTGCTCTGTTTCTTCGGTACATACATTATCTTCGATCAATTGCAATTTCGGTTGCAGATTATCATTATTAGGCGTTTCAATAGTTTTATTCGACATGTTATTTTGGGTTGTGTTTCGACTTTCATTCTCTAGAAATTTTACAGTTCTACTTATTATTATTTGCCTGCCATCCGTACAAATTCTGTAGCCCTTACTCCTATTGTCGTAACCTACGAATATTCCCTCGATCGCGGTACTATCCAATTTTCTTCTAAGGGGTTTTTGTATGTAGGCAAATGCGCGACACCCAAAAGTTTTTATGTTCGAAAGGTCTGGTTTACGACCAGTCCATTTTTCGTAGGGTGTACGGTCATTGGATGAGGTTGGGAGTAGAGGTCTGCACGGGCCGAAATTTCCAGGCCCGAGCCCGGCCCGAAAGTTTAAATTTCAGCCCGGGCCCGGCCCGGCCCGAAAGTTAAAATTTCGGCCCGAGCCCGGCCCGGCCCGAACGAAAAAAATATTGGCCCGACCCGGCCCGGCCCGAAAGTTAAAATTTCGGCCCGAGCTCGGCCCGGTCCGGAAAAAAGTTTAAAATTCGGCCCGAACCCGGCCCGGCTCAAGTGAATTTCTACAAAATATTGATCTTTAATCTTATAGAAGAGTTCTGACCAAAAAAAATTATATTAGTCTTTTTTTTTCATGTTTATAATCTCCATTTATACAGAAGTGCCGTAGGTTGCGATATTTACGCTTTTAAATGAATCTTTGTTTGTTGTATGTAAATGTTTCAGTTATCACTAGTATTATTAATCCATATTCCCTGTAATGGAGACAAAAAGTCGAAAAAGTAGTATATGGTAAAATTTCCAAAGACGAAATCGCCTTGGAACAAAAAAAAAAAAAAAAAAAAAAATACATTCCCTTCTTAGGGTGTATTCCGATCAAAACTGCCAATTTCAGATTTATTTTTAGATTCATTTTTGCTCTCAAATGCACCAAACTTTCGAATTCTCTTATTTAGAAACTATACAAGGTGCCGTGATTATCAATTCCTTGATAAATGAAGAAAATGTTGCAAAAAATGCTGTCAAAAACGGCGTTTTGGACCAAATTTTCCGAAGCGGGAGGTCTGCGAACGAAAAAAAAGGGTCACGCTGAGAAAATAACTGCTTATAAATCAAACTCTAATTAAATCAGCGAAAAATTACACCACACGGCACCTTGTACGTCACTTCAAAAATCCCCTCAGCAAGTTTCATGCTTCTACTTTTAAAAATATGTCCAAAATTGTATCTGAAAATTTCGAGCTGTTGAAGGTGGAAAATCATTTTTTCGAATACACCCTTAACAGATGTAAATGTTTAATATATTTTTTTCTCCCGTATTGTTGTATTCATTTTGCATGGATGAACATTTTAAAAGAAACTTTCAGTTTTCAGTTTAAAAGAAAATTCCGTCATAATCATTTTTTTTTTTTGTGTGTGTGTGTGTGTGTGTGTTTAATTCTATTTTAAAACGCCTAGTAATCTACGATTCCTTAAAAGGAATAAATTCTAATGTTTAATTGTAGAATAATGACGGCTTAAAAGTATATGCCTTTTTTGCAAACATTTTCGGACAAAGCCAAATATTACTGATTTATAAAAAGTCGAGAAAAGGATTTTCATATAGGAAGATACAATAGGAACTGATTATTTTGGTTCATGAAAACTAGGAAGAATGGAATCAGTCTCGGCTTCGTACGGAAAAAAAAGTTAGGCCCGGCCCGTCCAGCAAAAAAATTAAGGCCCGAGCCCGGCCCGGCCCGAAAGATTAGTGACTAGGCCCGGCCCGGCCCGGCCCGAGTCTTCAGAAGTAAGGCCCGAGCCCGGCCCGGCCCGAATGCCATTACTGGAAATCGGCCCGAACCCGGCCCGCGGGCCGGGCCGGGCTCGGGCTTCGGGCCGCGGCCCGGCCCGTGCAGACCTCTAGTTGGGAGTCGATTCTGTAAGTACGTTGCGGTGCAGACAGCTTCGCCCCAGAATGAGTTAGGTAAACCACTATCTTTTAGTAGGCAGCAAGCTATTTCCGTCAAGGTACGGTTTTTACGCTCCGCAACCCCGTTTTGAGGCGCAGAGTATGGAACTGTAAGCTGGTGATCGATTCCCTCATTCGTTAAATAACTATCAATTTCCTTTCCTAAATATTCACCTCCGTTATCGGAACGGATAGCTTTTACTTTCCTACCAAATTTATTCGTAGTCATTGCTACATATTCCTTAAATTTCGGAAAAACTTCATTTTTATTTCTCAATAAATACGTGACAGTAAAACGGCTAAAATCGTCTATGAATGTCAGAAAATAGTATTTTCCCCCAACCGTCGCTGTTTGCATGGGCCCGCACAGATCAGAATGCACTAATTCTGTGGGCTCTGTAGCTCGAAAACTAGCGGCTTTGGGGTATGGATCACTAGTGAGTTTAGAGATGATGCAAGTTTCGCATGTATCGCCGTGTTTACATTTGTCAATTTCAATCCCTAACGCCATGTCATTGTTTACTAATTCCTTAATATGGTTAACGTTTCTGTGGCCTAATCTTCTATGCCATTTGTGCAAACAATTTTTATTTTCGCATTCATTTATGATATTTATATTGTGAGATGTATTTTGTTTTATTTTACATTCATACAAATTGTTGTTTACGTAGCCCTCGAGGTATGTGACACCTTCGTGAGTTATTTTGCAAGATTGTTTTTCAAATATGGCTTTACAACCGTTTTCTGTGACCCTTTTTATAGAAATCAAGTTCGTTTCTATTTCTGGAACATACAATACATTTTTTAATGTTATCGTACTGTGAGTGTTATCCGACATTACTGTATCTAATTTTATAGTCCCGTAACCCTCAGAGTATAACTCTTGACCATTCGCAATTGTTACACTAGAAATATTGTCATAAAAATCATTAAATTTATTTCTATCATTGCAAATATGAGTTGAGGACCCAGAATCAATTACCCATAAGTTTTTTACATTATCCCCAACAAAAAATGTAACATATTTATTATTGGGTGTTTCCTTTTCGATATTTTTATTTTTGTTTGTACTCGCACCTGCACTGCCTTGAGAGCATATAGCCGATTTTTGTGACTGGTTTGAAAATCTATTGTTGTATTGTTGTGGTTTTGAACCACTTTTGTTTTTATTTTTTAAGTGCCAGCATTCTTCAATATTGTGCGAATTCTTTTTGCAATACCTGCAAAATTTATTTACTTTCGGTTTGGCACTTTTGACTTAGTACACTGTGTGAGATGGTTCATTCTCAATTTTATTATCAGTTCTTTTTAAATATTCATCGGAAAGTTTGCTGCGTATAAACGCAGTACTAAGATCACGCTCATCCCTAGCCTCCAGTGCGGTTATGAGAACATCGTAGCTGGGAGGCAGGGAGCACAGAATTAATGCTGCAAGATGTTGATCATTTATAGTTTCGCCTATGGCAGCGAGTCGATCGCGTATTTCATATATATTATTCAGGTGTTGTATGAGGTTGCACCTTCACTTAATTTCGACGAATATAACTTCCTCAAAAGAAACAATTTGCTGCTTAAATTCGTTCTTTCATGAACATTTTTCAAGGCAGTCCAGATATCACGCGCGCTCTCTAAATTTTTAACATGGATGACTTGGTCATCTTCTATTGACAAATTAATATTTGCACGTGCTTTTCTGTTTTTATTTTTAAACGAATCTGTCATGGAATCTGGTGGTTCATTAATAATAACACTATAGAGGTCCTCCTTTTGGAGATACATCTCCATCCTGAATTTCCACATGTGATAATTGTTTGCATTAAGTTTTTCAATCACAGTATTATTTACGATACTCATTTTGTGACGATATATAGACGAAAATGTCTTATATATTTTTATTTTATTTGTGTAAATTTTTGTGCTTCAAATTCGGAATTGCTTACTTTTTTTTTTTTTTTTTTTTTTTTTTTTTTTTTTTAAACATAACAGAAAAGAAAAACATTATGTCACTTATTTCAATTTCAGTATATATATATATATATTATGTAAGCACAAAATAATAAACCAGTAATAAAATGATTTCACTTATTTTATCGGTAGCACTGCGACAGAATCGGTCGCATAATCTATTATTAAATGTATATATTATATATTATATTTCAAATACTGGTGCGGAGGATCCTCTATTTTATTTATATAGTCAAAAAACAGCATGAGCTAATAAAGAGATAAGGAAATTGTTCACTTACCTCATTTATGGTCATCCCAGATCCCAGAAAACACAATCCACGGAATATCCATTTCAGCCACAGTGTTGAGCTTGCAGCTGTAAGAGACTTAAATATAACATTAATAATTGGGTTTTGAGACTACAGTGCACACATTAAAGACGGATGTCATTGCTTTAAATTGTATATGTTTAATGAAAAAAAAAAAAAAAAAAAAAAAAAAAAGATATAATAATTTCTAGATTAAATAGTTAAAGGGTAACAATTTTAAGGGAGAGAGAAAAAGGAACGTCTCTCTCAGACTGCATATATTTCACATATATGAAAAAAAGAAGAAAAGTGCGTAATACAAAATATGATGAGTCAAGGTGTTTCAAAGTTCACGAATCAGTTCTCTTACTGTTCGGAAAAGGGTAGATGCATGTAGACCGCAAACCGGAGAATTTGAGGCTTGGCTAATTCAAAGAAATAAAGTATAAAAACAAAATCTTGAGTAATGTTCTTAATATTAAATGTATCTGATATATATTATATTTCAAATACTGGTGCGGAGGATCCTCTATTTTTTTTTTTTATTTAGTTAAAAACAGCATGAGCGAATAAAGAGATAAGGAAATTGTTCACTTACCTCATTTATAGTCATCCCAGATTCCGATAAATACAATCCACGATATATCCATTTCAGCCACAACCTTTGGCTTGCAGCTGCAAAAGACTTAATTTATGTTATTAGTAACTTGGTTTAAAACTGCAGTGCACTCATTGATGATAGATAACATTGTTTAAAATTATGTTTAATGAAATAAAATCGTGTAATAATTTCTTAATTAAAATAATTAAAGGGTAACAATTTTAAGGGAGAGAGAAAAAAGAACGTCTCTCTCCGATTGCATATTTCACATATAGAAAAAGACAGAGAAAAGTGCGTAATACAAAATGTGATGAGTCAAGGTATTACAAAGTTCAAATATCAGTTCTTACTGTTCGAAAAAGGGTAGATGTATGTAGACCACAGGCCGCAGAATCCGAGGCTTGGCCAATTCAAAGAAACAAAGTATAAAAACAAAATCTTGATTAATGTTCTAAGTCTAGTTTCTTACGATTCGAGTATGTAATACCCCCCCTGAATCGGAGGAACAAGTGTAAGTTCATATGTTGAACAGTTTTTTAAGATGTAATTGAAACTGAGGTTTGGGGAGAGGTTTGGTGAGAATATCTGCTGTCATCGCAGCAGACTGCAGATACTGTAGCTTTATTATTCCCTCTTCCACTAAATTTCGGATTAGATGAAATCGAATTGAAATATGCTTGGTCCTGGTGTGACCTTTTTCTGACTCAGCCAACTTAATGCATGATTGATTGTCCTCGAACAATATTATAGGTAGTTTCTGATTAAGATCGAGTTCCTTGAGTAGTTGGAGAATGTAGACAGTTTCTTGTGCTGCACATGCAGCCGCAACATATTCTGATTCTGCCGATGATAGAGCAATGCAGCTCTGCTTTTTCGAAGTCCACAAGATGGTATTTTTTCCTAATTTGAAGAGATTTCCAGATACTGACTTCCTGTCCGATTTCTCATTTGCCCAGTCCGAATCGGAATACACTCTCGAGACAGGTTCCTCTAAATTAGTGTAAGTTAATTTTAAGTCTACTGTTGTCTTAAGGTATTTAATTGTTCTTTTAACTGCTTCCCAGTCTTTAACTCTTGGATTTTCGTTTCTGCGGCTTAAAATGTTTACTGCTGCGGAAATGTCTGGTCTAGACACAGTCGCAATATAAAGTAGAGCCCCTACGGCCTGTCGGTAATTTGTGTTATTTGGAAGAAGATTTTCATTATCTTCTAGTTTTACATATCCGGGTTCCATCGGTATGTTGGTTGGTTTCGCATTTTCTAAGTTAAATTTATTTGCCAATTCATTGATTTTATTTATTTGGTCGAGTGTCATTGTGTTCTTGTCGAGTCTATTTATGTTTATCCCCAAATAGTATTTCGCCTCACCTAAATCAGTAACTGGGAATTCTTTATTTAATTTGTTTATGAGTTCGTCAATATTTTCATCTTCCCCAGCTATGAGGAGATCGTCAACATAAACAATTAGGTAGGTCGTTGAATTATTGATTGTTTGTTTGTATAGACATTTATCAACCTGACTTTGGTGAAAACCTAATTTTGTTAGTGATTTGTGCAATGTCAGGTTCCACGCCCTGGCTGCCAGTTTTAAACCATAAATGGCCTTTTTAAGTCTGCATACCTTATGTTCCTCTCCCGGAACCACATAACCCTCAGGCTGATGCATAAACACGTCTTCTTGTAATTCCCCGTGTAGGAAAGCAGTCTTAATGTCAATATGTCTTAAACTCAAATTTTTATACAATGCCATTGCTAAAAAACTTCTAATTGTCGTATGAGATGCGACTGGTGCAAAGGTCTCGTCATAATCGACCCCATATTTCTGGGAAAAACCCTTTGCAACTAGTCTAGCCTTAAATTTCTCCAACACACCCTGGCTATTGTATTTAGATTTAAACGCCCACTTACAACCGATTACTTTAGTCCCTGGCGGGGCTTCGACTAATTCCCACGTATCATTCTCGCGAAGAGAGTTCATTTCTTCTAAAGTCGCTTCTATCCATTTTTCCTTTTCAACCGGGTTTTGCATATTTTTTATATCGTCCCAACTTTTCGGGTCTTCTACCTTAACATTATTTGTTAGGAACGCAAACCTATCAGGAGGAAACCCCCTGTTCGATCTGTTTGATCTACGTGGGACGATCTGCGTGGTGTCTGAATTTGCAATCTGATTTTGCTCTGTTTCTTCGGTACATACATTATCTTCGATCAATTGCAATTTCGGTTGCAGATTATCATTATTAGCCGTTTCAATAGTTTTATTCGACATGTTATTTTGGGTTGTGTTTCGACTTTCATTCTCTAGAAATTTTACATTTCTACTTATTATTATTTTTCTGCCATCCGTACAAATTCTGTAGCCCTTACTCCTATTGTCGTAACCTACGAATATTCCCTCGATCGCGGTACTAGCCAATTTTCTTCTAAGGGGTTTTTGTATGTAGGCGAATGCGCGACACCCAAAAGTTTTTATGTTCGAAAGGTCTGGTTTACGACCAGTCCATTTTTCGTAGGGTGTACGGTCATTGGATGAGGTTGGGAGTCGATTCTGTAAGTACGTTGCGGTGCAGACAGCTTCGCCCCAGAATGAGTTAGGTAAACCACTATCTTTTAGTAGGCAGTGAGCCATTTCCGTCAAGGTACGGTTTTTACGCTCCGCAACCCCGTTTTGAGGCGCAGAGTATGGAACTGTAAGCTGGTGATCGATTCCCTCATTTTTTAAATAACTATCAATTTCCTTTCCTAAATATTCACCTCCGTTATCGGAACGGATAGCTTTTATTTTCCTACCAAATTTATTCGTAGTCATTGCTACATATTCCTTAAATTTCGGAAAAACCTCATCTTTATTTCTCAATAAATACGTGACAGTAAAACGGCTAAAATCGTCTATGAATGTCAAAAAATAGTATTTTCCCCCAACCGTCGCTGTTTGCATGGGTCCGCACAGATCAGAATGCACTAATTCTGTGGGCTCTGTAGCTCGAAAACTAGCGGCTTTGGGGTATGGATCACTAGTGAGTTTAGAGATGATGCAAGTTTCGCATGTATCGCCGTGTTTACATTTGTCAATTTCAATCCCTAACGCCATGTCATTGTTTACTAATTCCTTAATATGGTTAACGTTTCTGTGGCCTAATCTTCTATGCCATTTGTGCAAACAATTTTTATTTTCGCATTCATTTATGATATTTATATTGTGAGATGTATTTTGTTTTATTTTACATTCATACAAATTGTTGTTTACGTAGCCCTCGAGGTATGTGACACCTTCGTGAGTTATTTTGCAAGATTGTTTTTCAAATATGGCTTTACAACCGTTTTCTGTGGCCCTTTTTATAGAAATCAAATTCGTTTCTATTTCTGGAACATACATTTTTTAATGTTATCGTGCTGTGAGTGTTATCCGACATTACTGTATCTAATTTTATAGTCCCGTAACCCTCAGAGTATAACTCTTGACCATTCGCAATAGTTACACTAGAAATATTGTCATGAAAATCATTAAATTTATTTCTATCATTGCAAATATGAGTTGAGGACCCAGAATCAATTACCCATAAGTTTTTTACATTATCCCCAACAAAAAATGTAACATATTTATTATTGGGTGTTTCCTTTTCGATATTTTTATTTTTGTTTGTACTCGCACCTGCACTGCCTTGAGAGCATATAGCCGATTTTTGTGACTGGTTTGAAAATCTATTGTTGAATTGTGGTGGTTTTGAACCACTTTTGTTTTTATTTTTTAAGTGCCAACATTCTTCGATATTATGTGAATTCTTTTTGCAATACCTGCAAAATTTATTTATTTTCGGTTTGGCACCTTTAACTTTGTACACTTTGTGAGATGGTTCATTCTCAATTTTATTATCATTTCTTTTTAAATATTCATCGCAAAGTTTGCTGCGTATAAACGCAGCACTAAGATCTCGCTCATCTCTAGCCTCCAGCGCAGTTATGAGAACATCGTAGCTGGGAGGCAGGGAACACAGCATCAATGCTGCAAGATGTTGATCATTAATAGTTTCACCTATGGCAGCGAGTCGATCGCGTATTTCATATATGTTATTCAGGTGGTGTATGAGGTTGCCACCTTCATTTAATTTCGACGAATATAACTTCCTCAAAAGAAATAGTTTACTGCTTAAATTTGTTCTTTCATGAATATTTTTCAAGGCGGTCCAGATGTCGCGCGCGCTCTCCAAATTTTTAACATGGATGACTTGGTCATCTTCTATTGACAAATTTATAATTGCACGCGCTTTTCTGTTTCTATTTTTAAACGAATCTGTCATGGGATCTGGGGGTTCGTTAATAATAACACTATAGAGGTCCTCCTTTTGAAGATACATCTCCATCCTGAATTTCCAGATATGATAATTGTTTGAATTGAGTTTTTCAATCACAATATTATTTATCACACTCATATTGTAACGATTTATAGACGTAACTGTCTTATATATTTTTATTGTATTTGTGTAAATTTTTGTGCTTCAAATTCGGAATTGCTTACGTTTTTTTTTTTTTTTTTCAAAACATAGCAGAAAAGAAAAACATTATGTCACTTATTTTTATTTCAGTATATATATATATATATATTATGCAAGCACAAAATAATAATAAGAAACCAGTAATAAAATGATTTCACTTATTGGTAGCGCTGCGACACAATCGTTCGCATAATCTAATATTAAATGTATCTGTTATATATTATATTTCAAATACTGGTGCGGAGGATCCTCTATTTTTTTTATTTAGTTAAAAACAGCATGAGCGAATAAAGAGATAAGGAAATTGTTCACTTACCTCATTTATAGTCATCCCAGATCCCGATAAATACAATCCACGATATATCCATTTCAGCCACAACCTTTGGCTTGCAGCTGCAAAAGACTTAATTTATGTTATTAGTAACTTGGTTTAAAACTGCAGTGCACTCATTGATGATAGATAATATTGTTTAAAATTATGTTTAATGAAATAAAATCGTGTAATAATTTCTTAATTAAAATAATTAAAGGGTAACAATTTTAAGGGAGAGAGAAAAAAGAACGTCTCTCTCCGATTGCATATTTCACATATAGAAAAAGACAGAGAAAAGTGCGTAATACAAAATGTGATGAGTCAAGGTGTTACAAAGTTCAAATATCAGTTCTTACTGTTCGAAAAAGGGTAGATGTATGTAGACCACAGGCCGCAGAATCCGAGGCTTGGCCAATTCAAAGAAACAAAGTATAAAAACAAAATCTTGATTAATGTTCTAAGTCTAGTTTCTTACGATTCGAGTATGTAATAGTTCTAAGTTCTAGTTTCTTACGATTCGAATATATAATACTGCTCTATATATGTTATAAATAATCTAATGATATGTATAATTTTTAAGAATGATTTTTACTATTTTAATATTATAGTCAAAGACGTTAAGCATGTTAAGGCCATTTCAATCAAGCGAAAAGATCCGTTCGCGAATGCTAATCCCGTGGAAGAAATTTATAAATATATCTCAATTGCATTTTAAGATTTTTAAATGATTCTTTTTGTACTGGCTAGCTGAGATCGATCTCTACATCTGCCCTTTTTTACTTTTTCTATTTTGTTTATTGATATTTTTCAAGAGGATGTTTTCACTTTCGAAAATGAAAGTGTTTTAAGTAAAAATTTCTGTAAATGAAACCGAAAAGGCAAAAAAATGGCCTAAATACAGATCAATCTCAATTAGCCAGTGAAAAAAAAAAAGAAAAAAATGCAATCGAGTTATTTTTATAAATTTCTTCTATAGGATTAACATTAGCGGATGCCTCTTTCACGGTAATTTGCTATGGCCTCGCCGGACATTGCGCTGGTTCTGGGAAGATTTTCATGTCCTGTAGCGTCAAAATGTCTCTATACCGACGAAAGAAATTGAGATTTTGTTTTTGACGGAGTCACAAACACGAATTCCCCTTCGGAGTTCCGTGCTGTCTCACCTGAACTATAAAATTCCCTCTCGCAGAAAGGTACCTTTAGTTATACATAAACGTGATTTTATAAGAGAAGGAATTTATCACACTAATGCCTCATAAAAACCAAAAGTTATGATTTGATTTTAATTATGGTGGAATGTGTTTCAAGATTATTTGTTAAATAAAATGAAGTATTATATGAAACTATAAAGATAATTCAGTAATTGCACTTCTAAAAGGTAATTTTTACAGACATTTCAGTGTTATTTTATCATTAAACTGGCTAAGTATTTATAGTTTAACTTTTCGTTCATTAAAACGAAATTTACAATTTAATGAAAATGCACACTGGTGGAAAAATAAATAAATAAATAAATAATAGTAATAATATCATGTTTTCTTTCCATGTTTTATGTCAAAGAATATATAAAGAAAAATGGTATTTATCTTAATAAACAGCATATAATATTGAAACATTTAGTCAGATACTAATTTTATTGTAATGTTTTTTTTTTTTTTTTTAATACCAGTACTGTTTTAGCGCTAGATTACACAATATTGTGCAGCAAATTTCCTTCCATAATAGTCGCACCCTAGATCTTTCACTATGAAAAATTGGCAAAAAATGTGCTATTACTACGCGAGTAAACACGATAATTAACGTATATCCCCTTCACAAAAAAATAAATAATTAATTGCAGCATTTCACCCCTCCCCCCCCTCCCAAGGAAAAAAAAAACGATAAAAATCAAGCGTTGTAGCTATTAAAATTCTATTTTCGTTGTGCCATTTTCAGTAGTTTTTTGTTTTTCTGCATGCGGGGAACACTTGCTTTTTTTTTTTTTTTTTTTTTTTTTTTTTCTTGAAAGAAAAAAAAAAGGCTAAAATTTTCAAAATAGGCCGAAAAAAAAACCCTGCTGAGAACTGAGTATGCAGTTTTTTTTTAAAAAAAATGCGCAACCGATAACACTTGCCCAGGGCTATCGCTAAGACTTTTTATTGGTGGGGGAGAAGACCTTAAATTGCCAAGTCAATTTTTCATATTTGCCAACTCGTTTTATAATTTTGCCAAGTTACCACACTTAGAAAATGTAATACAGTTCTTATTTGTAAAAATTTAATAATATTTCCAATTAGAATTGTAACTTTTGCAAATTCTATCAAAAATAGAAAATGTACTACAATTTTTATTAAAATTTTAATTAAATTTGCCAAGTGTAACAACATTTGCGAATGTTTGGGGGGAGGCTCCCCCCCTGTCCTACTTCAGCATCACTGTAACATGTGGTGTCTGCGGCAATGATAAAGAAAATCATCAGTTGCATTGTGTACAGAATGCGTAATTCAATCATTGAAACAGACAAAATAATAATTTTCATCAACAACTATGAGAAAATTTTAAGATGCACTCTTTAGATACACAGTTTCTGAGTACTAAACCGCAAGAGCTGTTTATCGCGGAGCAACAAGTAACACTGTGGTATTACTTTTATGAACCGGACATTCAATTTCGAACAGAACTTAGAAAACTATTTCTCTGAGATTCATTTTTAAATGTATCGAAAAATGGTTTTTTATTTATTTATTTATTTAATTTATTTATTTATCATTATTATTATTATTTTATTTTATTTATTTATCATTATTATTATTATTTTATTTTATTTATTATTATTATTATTATTATTTTTATTTTTTTTTTTTGAGGAAACGGTACTATATTTGCTCATTTTAAAACATTTTGTTTATTTTTTTTCCTTTTAGATTTTTTTTCCTTTCAGAAGACAGTCTGACAACTCAATTTCACTAGATGATGAAGCACTACTCGCACGCTCGTTGTTTCAAAGACATTTTGCTATATCAGACTGATTTTAAGTCCCAGAAATTATTTTTTTTTTTTACATAAATCTTTATAAAAAATTGAAACGAACGAAACGGCAAAACGGATAAAACAGTTACCGCCTTTTTCGTATCTATCAAGCAGGTTTCCAGATGAAGATATACGCAATTGGTCGGCAAATCTCATGCGCGCACAAAGTGCCCGGATGAATGCCGTCGTTTCGACCAATCGCGGGCTCATATTTCAAGCTAGGAACTGATTCAGCGCGGGGAAACGGAGCGGGGGAACAATATGCGTCAAACAATGCCTTTGTGTGAGAGAGTGTTATTGAACTTTCCTGCAGGGGATGAATAAAAAGAATTTAGGTTGAATAATCTGGTTATTTTCTCTGAAAAGTGTAACTTGAATTTGAGTGATTTATCTCTGTAGTGTCCCTTTGCGCACTGGGGATTCTTGGGGACGCAAAGATGAAACGAGAGGATTAACTGGTTAGGAAATGCTTTTAGAATTACTTTCTGTCTGTTGCCTGAATACCACTTTTATTTATAAATGCATGTTATTCTAAAGAGAGGCTTAGTATTCTCAGAGGTATAATGGCGCCGTCATGCAATAAAAAAGACGCCGAGTGTACAAGATCCGTCAGCGTGGCACTAGCAGAATAAATTTCAAAAGACAAGGAGTAGGGGAAAAAAGGCAAGCAACAGTTTTCTTTCTCCGTGGAGTTTTGTGGAGTCTGTCATCAGACCGTGCGATGAGAAAACTGCAAAGTTTCAATTTGGCGCCCTCTCTTCACCCCAACTTTTTCTTGTGACAGACCAAAAATGACGTTGATAGTATAAATTTAACGCCCCCTAAATTACCGCGCCCTAAATTTTTGCACGGCGCTGTCTCTCATATTGATAAAATAAAATACTCTCAACATGAGTGATGTCAACTGAATTTTAAAAATTTAATTATTATTTTTCATTGTTATCGATATTCATTTTCATTATGCATCAAAAATTAGAGTTAATAAAAAGGGAAAAAATAATATTACTGCCCATTTAAAAACTTTTTACTTATGTATTTTTTCACCTTTTAGAATTAATTTTTTTCTTTCAGAAGGGAGACTGGTAAGTCTAACCATATTAAAAAAATATTTTTTTTTTTTTTTTTTTTTTTTTTTTTTTCAGAAGAACGAATGTTGAAATTTGTGTTTTGCTCGGAAAATACAAATTGTGTTTCCTTTGAAAAAATTTAAATTTGTATTTTCTGTCCCCGAAGCCACAGAACTCTTTCCCGTTGAAAAGTGTCTGCATTCAGTATTAAATAAAGTGCCTGCAAACGTGGTTATTTCTTTGAAAGGTGTATACAATTTACTTGACTATGAACTTTAATTTAAATAATTTATATTTGTAGTGCGTACTGGGGATCCTTGGGGACGCCAAGATAAAAACGATGGGATTAGCTGGTTAGGAAATGTTTTTAAGGGTGTATTTTGATTTAAACTGCTTATTTTCAGATTTATTTTTAAATTCATTTTTTCTCTCAAATGCATCAAACTGGCAAATTGTCTTATTTAGAAAGTATACACAAGGTGCCGTGATTGTCGATTCTTTAATAAATGCAGAAAAAAAAAAAAAAAAAAAAAAAAAAAAAAAAAAAAAAAAGCAATCAAAAACGGCATTTTGAACAGATTTTTCAGAAGCGAGAGATTTGGGAACGAAAAAAAATTGTGATAATGAGAAGGTAATTGTTTATAAATCGAATTCTAATGAATTGAGCGCAAAAATACATCACACGGCACCTTGTACGTCTCTTCAAAAATCCCCTCAACAAGTTTCATGTTTCTACTTTTAAAAATGTGTCTGAAATTGTATCGGAAAGTTTCGAGCTGTTGAAGATGGAAAACCCTTAAGGTTGTATTAAAAAAATATATTTTCCTCTTCAACAGCTCGAAATTTTCCGATACATTTTCAGACTCAATTTTAAACGTAAAAACATGAAACTTGCTGAGGGGATTTTTTGAAAAGATGTATAAGAGGCCATGCGATTTCATTTTTCGCTCAATTCTTTAGAATTTCATTCACAAACAATTATTTTCTCAGTATAACCATTTTCCTCGTTCCCAGATCTCCCGCTTCGGAAAATTCAGTTCTAAGTACCAACTTTAAGAGTATTTTTTGTAGTATTTTTTTTCTTCTTCTTTATTTAAAAAAAAAAAAAAAAAAAAAAAAAAAAAAAAAAATCGACAAGCATGGTACATTATAAAGTTTTTAAATAAGAGAATTTGCCAGTTTAATGCATTTGAGAGCAAAAGTGAATTTAAAAATAAATCGGAAAATAAGCAGTTTGGATTGAAATACACCCTTACGAAGAGGACTGCCGCCCCAGGCGCAGAAACTGAGGGGCGCAAAATTTATGCTACAACCTTACTTGATTCTTCTTTTCTTGTTAAAAAAAAAAAAAAAAAAAAAAAAAAAAAAAACATATGAACATATTGGAAATATTTTTGTGATAAAAACGCACATTTTCAAAATAACATGGGACTTTTTTCTTGTAATCCAACAGGGATTACAAACTGTTGTACAGTACTGTAGATACATTTATTCCACATCTGTTTCCTAGATAACTTTTGCCAAAATATAAGTGAAATTTTATCTTATATTATTTAGTTATCAATATTAAACCTTTTAAAGTTGTAAAGCACACGCGAAATATGTATTCAATTGAATTCATTTTTGTTTCCACATTTTTCCATTTTGTGATACCTGTCACAAAAAGAGGGGGGGCGGGGGATTGATACTTTGGCCCGGGCGCCAATTTTCTCTTCGCATGTCCCTAAGCTTTTAGAACAGCGTCTATTGCCTGAATACCACTTATTTATAAACGTACACATACAGTTATTCTAGGGAGACGGCTTAGTATTTATTCTCTGTAGAATAATGACGCCGTCATGTAATGAAAAAGTCACCTTGTATAAGATCCACCAGAGTGGTGATATGCTAGCAGAATAAAATTCAAAAGATAAAGGAGGAGAAAAAAGACAAGGAACAAGATATTTATTTTTTTTTTCCTCGTGGAGTTTTGTGGAGTCTTTGTCGTATTGATAAAATGAAAATACTCTAACATGAGTGATGACAACAGAATCTTAAAATTTTAATTATTATTTTATCGATATTCATTTTAATTGTATCAAAAATTAGAGTTAAAAAAAGGAGGAAAAATAATACTACTGCCCATTTTAAAATCTTTTGCTTATTTATTTATTTATTTATTTATTTTTTCATTTTTTAGAATTCGTGTTTTTTTTTCAGTAGTCAAACTGGCAAGTCTAACGATATTTAAAAAATAATAAAAGCAAAAAATATTCAGGAGACTTAAAATAATTAAACATTTAAACAAAAAAGTCTTGAAAAAAAAAAAAAAGCTTAAAGTGTATATTTTCTGTTATTTTTACGATACACCCCTGATGTACTAAAGTAAGTGATAGTAACGAAAAACATTCATATGTAATTGTTCAATTTAAAGTCAGTGCAGCACATAAAGCAGTCAGTGGATTACACCTTGGCGTAACTATTTTTTAGAATTGTTATTAATTAGAGGAAAACGCAAAAAGTATATTTCTACCAAAAATCTTCTGCTCTTAAAGGTGTATTTCGGTTAAATTGCCGAGTTTCCGATTTATTTTTAAATTCATTTTTGCTCTCATGTGCATCAAAATGGCAAATTGTCTTATTTAGAAAATACACAAGGTTGATTGCCGATTCTTTGATAAATGCAGAAAATATTGGGAAAAAAAGCAATCGAAAACGTCATTTTGAACCGATTTTTCGGAAGCGGGAGATCTGTGAACGAAAAAAAAGGTCATATTCACGAGATAATTGTTTATAAATCAAATTCTAAAGAATTGAGAGTAAAATGACATTACACAGCACCTTATACGTCTTTTCAAAAATCTCCTCAGCAAGTTTCATGTTTCACTTTTAAAAAATGTATCTGAAATTGTATCAGAAAATTTCGAGCTGTTGAAGGTGGAAAAGCATTTTTTCGAATACACCCTTAAAGGTGTTCTTAAATCAAAAGAGTAACTTTGTGACTCATGCTTTAGTTTATTTTTGTTCAAAAATGCTTGAAAATAGCAGGTGTTATTATTCAGAAACCTGTCTAACTGTACTCAATTTTCTGTTTTTTTTTAAAAAACACAATAGATCTTTAATAACAAGCCTTCAAAGTTGACACTTTTGAGCACTTTTCCCGACGAAAGTAGAAAAAGTGGTCGAAAAGCAAAAGAAAAACGGGTGATCACGTGATCGAAATACCTTAGAACTGGATTAGTAATTTAATTATCATAAAATGGAAAAATAAGTTCGATTCGAAATTGCTTCCATAGTCAGGCATTAAAATTTTATATCTTTCTGTTTAAAAAAGAATTTGTAAATGTGCCAAAAAGTTTCGCGCTTGTTGAGCGAAGCAGTTGAGAACAACCCTTAAAGGTGTTTTTGAAAAAATGATTTTTCATCCTGAACAGCTCAAAATTCTGATACATTTTTAGATTCTTTTTTAAAAGTAGAAACATGAAACTTGCTGAAGTGATTTTTGAAGGGACGTATAAGATGCCGTTTGATTTCATTTTTCACTCAGTTCATTAGAATTTGATTTATAAACAATTATTGTCTCAGTATGAGGCTTTTTTTCGTTCCCAGATCTCCCGCTTCGGGAAATTCGGTTTAAAAGGCTAAATTTGTCTGCATTTTTTGTAATATTTTCTGCCTTCATCAAAAAATTGAGACACGGCACCTCATTACATATAGTTTCTAAATAAGAAAATCTGCGAGTTTCATGAGTTTGAGAGCAAAAGTGAATTCAGAAAGAAATCCGAAAATAAGCAGTTTGAATCGGAATACGCCCTAAAGATCTAAAATATTTGGTCAAATGCCGATTAATTTTTCTCTTCTCTTGGATCTGTTTATTTGTGTCTAGAAATTATATGAGCATTTTCTAAAAGATCTGCTTCTACAACAAACAAATACTTCATGCCACACAACTTTAAAATAAAAAAAACTATTAAATTTCATGAATTTTTAAATAAAAATTACAAAATATGTCAAAGTAGCTAATTTGGATTTTTTAATCACCTTAAATAGATGGCTGCAACAATGGACATAAGATGGAAGATTAACTGTATATAACAGTAACATGAGGAACATTAAAGGAAACAAATTCAGGATATCCAAAATTTTTATTTCATACAATTTTCACATACAAGTTTGTTTATATACTATATAAAAGAAATTCATTACATGAGCATTTAAACTTATTTTTTATACAGAAACTGAAGAATAATAATTCAGTATCAGAGAAAAAAATACATTTTAGCGGCAGTAATATCTTAATATGCAAAACAAAGAAATTGCCAGATAAATTACTATTTCTTTACTGAAAACTCACTTATATAGCAATACATAAAATATTTACATTTTTTTTAAGTGTATTTTTTACAAATTTTATTAAGTGTATCAGCAATATCTATAAAAAATTACCAACAATTAGTTTGATCAACTGTAAAATCCAAGGTTTTTTTTTTTTTTTTTTTTTTTTTTTTTTAAGCGAGGATATTATCCGTAAAGATACTGGAAAGTTGCTTAAGTTCGATTAATGTTATCAATGAATCATTAAAACTCTGCACATTTTGATGTAATCCATTAAAAAAAGTGATCTTATTTTAGAAGAATGGAGATTTAATCATGGGTACACGGAAGCCACCCAAGCCAAAAATTTAAATATTGTTATTAGAAATAACCAATTAGAAATGAGTCCGATTTTTCTGTCTCATTACAGCTAGAGTATTTTACAATAGGAGAAGAAAGTAAAAAGTTATCTAAGCATTGCATTTTAAATTTAATGATGCATGCATCAAATGAACACAGACTTTACGTTAGTGAGGGGAATTCGAAAACTGAGTGACCAGCCCCCTTAAGGGTGTATTTCAATCCAAACTGCTTATTTTCTAATTTATTTTTAAATCCATTTTTGCTCTCAAATGCATCCAATTGACAGGTTATCTTATTTAGAAACTATACAATGTGCCGTGCTTGTCGATTTTGTGATAAGTGCAAAAAAAATTGCAAAAAGAGCTTTGAAAGTGGGCGTTTTGAGTCGAATTTTCCGAAGCAGGAGACCTTGGGAACGAAAAGAAAAGTGTCATACTCGAGACAATAACTGTTTAGAAATTAAATTCTAATGAATTGAGCGAAAATGAAATCACACGGCACTATTAAATACTCGAATCGTAAGAAACTAGACTTAGAACATTAATCAAGATTTTGTTTTCATACTTTGTTTCTTTGAATTGGCCAAGCCTCGAATTCTGCGGCCTGTGGTCTTCATACATCTACCCTTTTTCGAACAGTAAGAACTGATATTTGAACTTTGTATCACCTTGACTCATCACATTTTGTTTTACGCACTTTTTCTCTGACTCTATATATATGTGAAATATGCTATCAGAGAGAGACGTTCTTTTTTCTCTTTCCCTTAAAATTGTCACCCTTCGATTATTTTAATCTAGAAGTTATTACACAATTTTATTTCATTAAAACTAAATTTAAACAATGACATCTATCATCAATGAGTGCAGTGTAGTTATTATAACAAGTTACTAATAACATAAACTAAGTCTTTTGCAGCTGCAAGCCGAAAGTTGTGGTTGAAATGGATATATCGTGGATTGAATTTATCGGGATTCTGGGATGACTATAAATGAGGTAAGTGAACGATTTCCTTATCTCTTTATTAGATCATGCTCTTTTAACTAAATAAATAAAAATAGAGGATCCTCCGCACCAGTATTTGAAATATAATATATAACAGATATATTTTATATTAGGCACCTTATATACTTCCCTTCAAATATCACCTCAGCAAGTTTCATGCTTTTACTTTTAAAAATGAATCAGAAAATGCATCCCAAAATTTCGAGCTGTTCAGGATGAAAGATCATTTTTTGGAATACATCCTTAAGAACAATCGGTCGGTCATCTCTACTCATAGATGAGGTTATCTTGATGCTGGAAGTCGGCTTTTCAGTAAAATGCTTGGCTGATGAGGTGAGGATGGAGAAAAGCGGAGGAGATCCCTGCAGAAACACCGCGGAAGAAACAAGCTTCTCCGAATCGCAGGATCACTTTTCAAGGAAAATTCGACTGTGCAATGTGCTGATCCAGATTTTCTCTAGGATCGATCATCCGGCTCTAAGTTCATTTTGAATTAGCATTGCAGTTAATTTAATTAGGTTTAAAAATTTCGTATTCGAAAAATATTTTTCTACTCTCAACAGCTCGGAATTTTCTGATACATTTTCAGGTTCAATTTTACAAGTAGAAACATGAAACATGCCGGGGTGAGTTTTGAAGAGATATATAAGATGCCGTGTGATTTCATTTTTTGTTCAATTCATTAGAATTCGATTTATAAACAATTACTTTCTCAGTCTGACCATTTTTTTAGTTCCCAGACCTCCCGCTTTGGAAAATTCGGTTCATATCGACTACTTTTTGAGCTTTTTTTGCAATATTTTCTGCATTTATTAAAAAACTAACAAGCAGGTGCATTTTCTAAGTAAGAAAATTTGCCAGTTTGATTCGTTTGAGAGCAATAATGAATTAAAAAATAAATCCGAAAATAAGCAGTTTGGATTAGAATACACCCTTTCTCAGACAGCTGAGTTTTTCAAGCTTCAGAGTTTAACTCGCCATTTTTAGTTTAACTATAGATACTGGTCAAATTTTGTTTCGTTTGGAGTCCTATTACTATCTCTAGAGACTTTTGAATAGCTAAATCTCTTTATAATAGTCTTGTATTACAAGGTGAGTCATAAATATCGAAACAATAGGCTATCTCCTTAAGGGTGTTCTTAACTGCTCCGCTCAACAAGCGCAAAACGTTTTGACACATTTACAAATTCATTTTTAACAGAAATATATAAAACTGGAATACCTGACTATGGAAGCGATTTCGAATCGAGCTTATTTTTCCATTTTATAATAATTAAATTACCTATTAAGTTCTAAGCTATTTCGAACACGAGATCACCCGTTTTTGTACTGCTTTTCGATCGGTTTTTTCTGCTTTCGTCGGGAAATGTGCTCAAAAACGTCAAATTTGAAGGCTTGTTACGAAAAATCTATTGTGTTTTTTAAAAACAGAAAATTGAGTGCAATTAGACAGTTTCTAAATAATAACACCTGCTATGTTCATGCATTTCCGAACAAAAATAAATTAAAGCATGTGTCACAAAGTTGGCGCTTTTGATTTAAGATAAGTTGCAACTCCATGGGGGGTCTATTTGAAAAAATACGAAAATTAGATTTTTATACGGATTAAATTTTTATTTATTTATTTTGTAAAATAAAGGCAATTAATCTGTGTTTTTCGTAAAAATTTTGTATGAGCCAAATTTTACTTATTTTATGCACATATTAAGTCAGTCAGAGACAGTGATTTTAAGGATGTTCTTAAATCAAAAAGGGCAACTTTGTGACACATGCTTTAATTTGTTTTTGTTCGAAATGCATAAAAATAGCCGGTGTTGCTATTCAGAAACTGTCTAATTGCACTCAATTTTCTGTTTTTTTTTAAAACGCAATAGATCTTTCATAACAAGCCTTCAAAGTTGACGTTTTTGAGCACATTTCCCAACAAAAGCAAAAAAACTGGTCGAAAAGCAGGGGAAAAACGGGTAATCATGTCATCGAAATAGCTTAGAACTCGATAGGTAATTTAATGATCATAAAATGGAAAAATAATTTCAGTTCGAAATCGCTTCCATAATCTGGCATTTCAATTTTATATCTTTCCGTTAAAAAACGAATTTGTAAATGTGTCAAAACGTTTTGTGCTTGTTGAGCGGAGCAATTGCGAACACCCTTGTTGTGTCGAGACCGGGATTGTACATTTCGCTGCAGTACAAACCTAGGAAGAAAGAAACTGTTCTCTCCGGTATGAAAAATACTTTATGCCCGACCAGACGAGGCTTCAGAAAAAAGTTACGTCTCGGTCCTGTCCCGGCTTAGGCCCAGAATACAGATTGTTTAACAGCCTCTCCAGGACGATAAAAAGTCTGAAGTTGTGAGAACTAAATTTACAAAAAAGAGTTAATCTGCATCTCAGAAAAAGCATTGTTTTAAATAACAGACGGACATTTAAATAGTACAGAAAGGGGATGGAAGTGGGGAAAGTGCAATTGAATCGGAAGTTTGAGCTACAGAAAGGTGTTACTTTACACTTTATAATTTTACAAAGCATCTAAACATTTTATTGGGAGCCAAACTTTATTTAAAACTTTAAATTCATTTTTTTTTTTTTTTTTTTTTTTTTTTTTTTTTGTCATTGCTTGTGTAATGTGCAAAATACATATGTTTTTGTATAATATTCAGTTCTTACAAGTATTTTTTCATTCTATGCAAAACACAGATTTGTATAATATTCAAAATGTTTAGATTTTTATATAATATTCCAAAAAGACACAATTTTTACGGGTTTTTTTTTTCACCTTTATAACTTTAATATGTTTAAATTGTGATCTAAATACTTTTCAACTGTATATGCTTAGATAGAATTGTTCTTTAGCTTTGTTTTACGACGGAAACAGAGATCTCACAATGTACTTTTTGTAATTTATTATAAGTGTAAAGACAAATCATTTTTTATCATCGATATATCGAGTTTTACATAAAATAGGAACATAAAGCACTTACATAAAACAGGTTTTCTTTCTGATGTGTCTATGCACCTCCCCCCCCCCCTCTACGCTACACACTGAAAATTGAATAGTTTTAACTGTATTTATAAATGGCACAAAATACTATTTAAGCATAGAATTTTTTTCAGAAGTATTCTGAAATTTTGAGCTTAACCGACACCGAATGATCAAAAACGTGATGATTGTGTAAGTGCATTTTTCTTTCTTTTTTGAAGTTCTATGAATGAAATACAGTGGAACCTGCTAAAGTGACCACCTTGGTAAAGTGGCCGCCTGGCTAAAGTGACCACATTTGCAAAATTTTATTTGTGCTCATGTAAAATAATATGAGAATTGCTCGGTAATGTGACCACCTGTCTATAGTGTAAAGGTGACCAGATTGTCTGTCATTGTCAACGTTATTGGGTCAATCCATTTCAAGTGGTCCAGCACTGGTCGCTCGACCATTTTTAAAAAATCTGAAATGTTTTGTACAACAACCCTAAAATGATGGAAGTTCAAAATGACCATCTATTTTTAATTTTACTATTTTTTGTTTGTGCATGGCGGCCATCTTTGTTTCATCGTGTGCAGCGATTTTCTCAGATTCTAGGATACACAAAATTGTAAATATCTCATCTTTTATTTTCCCAATTGAAATGGGGTTTGCAGTATTTTGTTCAGAATAAAATAGACTAAATGTACGGTGGTAGAATAATTTTGAAAAAAAAAATTTAGAGGGGAAATTTTAGCACAAAATTTAAGATTTTTTCCAAAATCTATCCGTTTGCAAGAGGAAATTTTTCATGCAAGGAAAACTGTCAACCTTACACTTTTTTTTCTAAAAACAGGTCAAAAGTGAGTGTACTCATACACCAAGTCCCAGATCTAGGAGTTCATTTCTCTTTGCGAAAAAAATTCCGAAATTCGTCAAAAATTTCAAAAATCGCACTTTTTAGGCTTTGATATCTCTGGTGGAGCATGAGATAAAAATCTGAAATTCTGGCCTTTGAAAGTATTGTGTAGTAGTGTTATGTACAAAAAATTTCAAGAAGGAGATTTGACTACAAGCTGAGATATGACATGGACAACATGTGAAACAATACTGTCAAACTATTGTAACCTACTATGTAATTGTTCATACCTCCAAAATTTTAAATTAATGATTTATGGTACAAAGTTAAATGTTAATTACAAATATCTTCTTCAAATGCTTCTGTGTGATTTAAACAATTCAGAATGTATGCTAAGCCAATGCACTATTTGTCCAGATGAACAAACCTACTATTGCAACCTACTATTACCTATTATAGAAATGCTATTGCAACTATTTTAATCGGAACACATTTCAGTAAAAGTTAATTACTGACAATGGGTTGCAACTGATCGAGTTGAAGTGGTTTCAATTATTAAACCTAGAGAATTTCATTCAAGTTAACAAGGGATGACAAGACTTGGGTGGCTTCAAACAAAAGTTTGAGAAAGAACAGCCTGATGGATTGACAACAGTAACTGGTCGAACTCATAACATCTCTCGTAAAAAGTGTTAATCTCTTTCTTGAGCATATATAGTATCTTTGTAAATTAAACATTTATTATTAAACTGTTTTCACAAATGATATTTTCTGTGTAGTTATTGTAATAAAAGAGACTAATCTCATTTCTCCTAATGTACTCGTAATAGCATTTCTTAACGTTTTTTAATCGTATCTCAAACTTATAGTCAAATCTCCTTCTTGAAATTTTTTGTGCATGACACTACCATAAAATACTATCAAAAGCCAGAATTCCAGATTTTTATCTCGCACCACACAAGAGATATCAGACTTCAATGTGAGGAAATAGCTGCGCACTATGAAACAAAGATGGCCACAATGCTCAAACGAAAAATATTAAAATTAAAATAATAATCATTTTGAACTTCCCTCATATTAGGGTTGTTGTACAAAAAATTTCAGATTTTTTAAAAACGGTCAATCAACCAAAATATTTTCGGCGCCATTGAAATGGACGAATAGTATTTCTAGCAGGTTTTGTTCATCGGGACAAATAGTGCATTGGCTTAGCATACAATCTGAATTATTTAAATCACGATTTAAACAGAATTCGAAGATGATCTTTGTAACTTTGCATCATCAACCATTAGTTTAACATTTTGAAGGTATGAACAAACACATAGTAGGTTACAATAGTTAAGAAGTATTGTTTTTACATATTGACCATGACATATCTCAGCTTGTGGTCAAATCTCCTTCTTGAAATTTTTTGTACATAACACTACTACACAATACTTTCAAAGGCCAGAATTTCAGATTTTTATCTCGTGCCCCACAGTAGTATAGTAATGGGGGTTCCACCTCACCCGGTGCACGGTGCTGACCTCTAAGAGGGGTTGAAGGTCATCCGGTGTTCGAGCTGTAAGAGGGGGGTGGGGTGAAGGTCATCGGACGTCACGCAAGGTTTAGATGACGTCATCTTAGAGGATGAGCGTGTTTTAGATAAGATTTTTTTTTTTTAATTTTAAGCGGGAATTTTAGGGAGTTAGAATTTTTTGTCGGCGTACTCTATTATGAGGGTGTTTTTTTTTTTTTTTAAATTTTAATACGGGGACTTTAAAATTTTCGGTGCACTTTAGTTTTATATAAGAATTTTTTTTTAATTTTAAGCGGGAATTTTAGGGAGTTAGAATTTTTTTGTTGTGTTACAGTACGATGATGTTTTTTTTTTTTTTTTTTTTTAATTTTAATGCGGGGACTTTAAAATTTTCGGTGCACTTTAGTTTTAGGACTTATTTTATTTATTTTATTTTATTTTTTTTTTTATTTCAATGCGGGGACTTTAAAAATTTTCGGTGCACTTTAGTTTAAGGATTTATTTTTTTGATTTTAAGCAGGAATTTTAGGGAGATTGATTTTTTTTTTTTTTTTCACCGTGTTCTTTGATGAGGGGTTAAGCGGGTATTTGGGGACACAGAATGTTTTTTTTTTTCTGTACTATTATACGAGTGGTTTTTAATTTTAATGTGGTGACTTAAAAATTTTCAGTTTGGTATAATTTAAGAGTTTATTTTTTTGATTTTAAGCGGGAATTTTAGGGAGATTGATTTTTTTTTTTTTTTTTTTTTTTTCACAGTGTTCTTTGATGATGGGTTAAGCGGGTATTTGGGGACACTGAATGTTTTTTTTTTTTTTTTCTGTACTATTATACGAGTGGTTTTTAATTTTAATGTGGTGACTTAAAAATTTTCAGTTTGGTATAATTTAAGAGTTTATTTTTAGATTTTAAGCAGAAATTTTGGGAAGTTTGATTTTTTTTTTTTTTTTTTTTTTTTTTTTTTTCCACTGTATTCTTACATGATGAGTTAAGCGGGTATTTTGGGGGAAATTATTATTTTAGACTAATCATAGGCGAAGGATATATATATTTTTTCGGGGGTTGATATTTTAATAAAGAACTAATTAAGAAGGGTTCATTCATGGTGAATTAATGAATTATTTTTTTTAGGAGTAATTTTGTTAAGATTGAATTATTTTTTCATTTTTTGGAGTTTTAAGCGGATATTAATGTTTAATAGGGGGACTTTAATTTTTTTGCAATGAAATTGACGTGCGCTCGTCGATCTAACCGTTCGGAGTTTATAGTTTTCTTCAAATCATGTGTGGATATTGGTTTAGAATTTCTTAGAATGACTTCAACCACCTTTATCTCTATCCATTATCATTAATAACACATGCTGGTAATGGGAATTTGGGAATAACAATTTTGAATATTTATTTAATGAAGGAACTTTAAAATTATTTCGAGTGTTATTTTTAGTCAACTAGGTTATACACTTGATATTTCAGAATAGTTAAAAAATAACTTAAAAATTTGAATGAAAAAATATGTTTCAAAATGGGATTTTACGTGCTAGCATTGAATCGCACTCGTCGCCCTAACGGTTTGGAATGTGTGGTTTTCTTCGAACCTTGGTGAAAATTTAATTGAATTGATTATTATTATTATTTTGTATGTGTTGTATATATGTGTGCGTATGTATGTTTGTGTGTTGTATGCATGTATGTGTGTGAATATATGTTTGTGTGTTGTATGCATGTGCGTGTGTTGCATGTATGTACGTATGTATGTGTGTTGTATGCATGTATTTGTTGTATGTATGTGCGTGTAATTTTTTTGCCGATAGGTGTGATCTTTAGCTGAAAGTGACCTAGGGTCAAAACTTTTACCCAGGAATCGCCACGGGGAGGCAGATCACTTGATTCCTGTATTGCACACATTCACATACATTATTTCGAGCGATATTTTTAGTGAAACATAATATGCAAATGAATTTGTAAAATAATTAAAAAATAACTTCAAAATTTAAATGAAAGAATGTTTTAAAATGTAATTTTACGTACTAACATTTAATCGCGCTCGTTGGTTTTTACTGTTTGGAGTCTGTCATTTTCCTTTAACCTTGGAAAACCTTGCGTCAATAAGGATATTTCAGAAAGACCCCCACTTTGGGTACTCTTTTAAACTAATATTTGTAATGAGATGTGTTCGCGCGCGTCGGCCTAACTGTTTGGAGTATCAACATAAAATCATCAAATTAATACAAAATATTTACCCATGTAAAGAAAAATCAAAGTACAATGATTCACCATTTGTTTGATAAATCTTAAAGCATAATATCTGTCATACAAACATCATGTTATGTAAAAAATATAAGTAAATATTATTAGTTTTAAAATCATTTATATTCGAATGGGTAGTTCGATGAATTAAGAACATTAGAATTTTATGGATTAAGAAGTAACAATTGAGAAAATAATCATTTCAAAATATTTTTTTTTTTTAAACCAACTTTCATGCAATTCAAAAACTTTTAGTATGAAAATTAAATTGTTTTTTCTTAAGAGAAATATTTTATGCGAGTGAAAAAAGTGAGAGTCAGTTAATTTATGAATCACTTTAAAATGTTACCACGCAATAAATTGTTTTGAAACTATATTCTTAAACATATTAATATTTAAAAGTTAAGTCATTTTATACATTTTATATTCAAATTATACTTACCAACATATGAATTCGCCTTCATTCCGCATTTTCTTGAAGAATAATGTTTAATAAACTCTTATCAACACAGCATGTTGTTGTGAATCACTAGCAAGTTAAGACAGGTATGATATGAGTAATCGTTGGGATTTCCCCAAAGAGGTGAAGTCATTCCTGTCAAATCCTATTCTGAATGAGAAATATTTCAATTGCAATTAACTTCAGATTTTGTTATTTAATAATTATTTTTTTAATTTGACAATTTTAATTAATGTTTTAGTGAAATTACCTTTAAGATTTTAATTTTTTTTAATGCTTATACCATTTCACACATGTACATTCCTATTTGTAAATAGAAAATCATAAAAAACATATTTGAATGATTTTATTATTATTGTTGTTAGACATTATATTTGAAAATCATTTAAACTTTTAGCTTTTATTATTATTATTATTTAGATATTAAGAAGTGACGAAGACCTGTAGAATTAATCTCATCTTAAAACTGATTAATATTCGAAGAAAAATTTATTCTGTTATCTTTTAATTTACCAAACATATATCTTAATATTCATTAACACACTTCTTATTTAATGAATAATATATTTTATTGAGATTTTAATCTTTTTTTTTTTTAAATTGGGTTATGTTATTTCATACACATACGTTCTTATTCGAAAATTCAACACCATAAAAAACATCGTTGGTTGATTTTTTATTTTTAATTAGACATTGTATTGGAAAAGCATTAAAACCTTTCATTTTTATCTCATTTAGACTTCAAAAAGTGTCGAAGATCTAACTGCTTTGCAAAGACTTAAAACTAGTGATTTGATGAGTCATACTTTCTGTGGGTTGTTTTCAATTTTGGAATCATCTTAATTATTTACCAAACTTCTCATTTTTTTTAAACACCACACTAATCATTGCCCCCATTACTTAATCACGTAAATATAATTTATATAGTTTATAATTATCAGTTTTATACTAACATTTGAGACCTATACGTATGTGTTGTATTAATTCTTTTAGTTTAATTCATACAAATTTTAACTACAGCATCCTGTGCTAGTTTTCATACATTTATTATCACATCACGTGATAGAATTTCTTGCGATGTTTTAGAAATAATAGATATTTAATTTTTTTTAATTAGTTAATAACATGAAAAAAATTTAATTGCTTTTTAACATGAATCTTTTAAGAAAAACATATTTTATTCTGAAACATTAAATTTAAAAACTAACTCTTAAGAATATGACTTGATGCAATTTACTGATTTTAAACAAGTTAACTTTACTAATTATCGTTAAAATTATTCATTTACCAATGATTTAAACTTCACATTTTAAAGTTATTTATATAATATACTAACATTTAATTATAATAGGTTTTATTTTATTAAAAATTCTGAATAAAATAAAATTTATACTTTAAAAAAAAATTATAACACCATTTAAAAATATTAAACAACAACAACAACAACAAACTTATAATTAAGAGATGAATAAATATAAATATATGAATCACACAATAATAAAAAGAAATACTTAATCATTCATAAAAATTCTTCCCTTGAACATTCACACATATGTTAGTAAAAATATAATACTAAAGTTTTCAAAAAGATTATAAGCGTTTCCAAATCAACAAAGAAAATTGAGTATTAAATATCGAATAATGGATATGCACTTTTTACACTCACATCTTACAATGTAATTAGTAACCAAATGTAATGATTTTTAAGCATGTCTTCTTAATTTTTTTTTTCAATGAAAGACTATCACAGTTGAATATTTAGCTTTCTCTTCATAACTTTATCAAGAAATATATAATGTATACCACACGATTTCATTAAATGAATCACAATACAATTCAAACTTCTCATTTTCAATGTTTTATATATACTAGTGTTTATCAAATAGGTGTTTATTCTGAACAATCATTACTTAGTATATTGATGAAAAGTTTGTGTTGAATGGTTTTTAACTCAAATGGTGTGAGAGAAGGATATATTAGGACAGAAATTATTAAATATAGAGTCTTTAAAGTTTATACCCGTGCAAGAATTGGCATTTCAAGAAACAAAATTGTGTCATATTTGAAAGCATTCTTTATATTCGAAACGCACACGTGATCACGATCACATCACTGAAGAGTATAGAGAAGCTGTTTATGTTGTATATAATTTGAATTTTCATTAACACAATATTATAACCGAAGTTTTTCGACAGTTTGAAAAGTTATGATGCACAACGTCTGCACACGTTAACACAGAATAAGATTAGCCTATGCCCTTTCGATGATAAGCGTTATTTGCAGGAAAGATGTAATAACATAACATTTTCTTGGTAATTTTACTCGCAGGTTTCGAAACCACAAACATCTGATCATACTTCTCATTTTTAACACGCGACGCTAACCATTGGGCCATTAAAGCCCGTAATTTAGTAACTAAAAAGTAAGAAAGATCATCGAAAGTGATTACTTCACACATGCAAAAATAATTTTTATTGTGACTTATCAGTTAAAAATCACGAAGAAAAGAAAAAAATCACATATGTTTTGGAATACTTTGAGATTTTATGAGTCACTTCATCAGTTAAATAGACATATCCACTTCTTATGAATCACTACTTATGCTTAAATTTTCAAAGACTTGCTTATACGAAAGGTATTATATTTTAGTTTATCAGTGATAGTGTGATTACTTGTTAATAATTTTAACATTATTAAAAAAATTTAAAAAAATCAAATGTTAATAATTAATTAAAAAAAAATACAAGTCACTATTAAAGGTCTGAACAAATTATTAAAATAATTTTACAAAACTTTTCAAATTATTTAAAAATGTTTCACTAATATTTAGTAATCGTCAAATTTTAATGTCGATAATCATTTATGTGACTTAGGTTTTCTGTTTTAACTGTTAAGTTATTAGATTCCCCCTTCAAGTACATCTCACTGATATGTTTTCAACAACCAACCACCCAACTTTTTTTTTTTGTAATCAACTATTTATTTACCCTAACAACCAACTATTTATTTATCCTAGCAACCAAAAAGCTTTTATCGTCACATGAACAAAATTTTTAAGATGAAAGACTTGTCATTTTTAATCGAAAAAACAATGACTTGTGTAATAAATTTTTTCCTTATTTAAATGAAACCTTCGCATGTGTATGGTAAAACTTGGAAAATTTCATTTAATGCACAAATTTAAAGTTAACAGGCAAGGTCTTCACACATCTTTTAGTATTTTACTAACATTTTACCAAATATCTTTAGAAAACAACAGAATTTTAAATAATTATTTTAATAAAAATCCTCTTTTGTAAGTGGCATTACTAAACTTACTTGAAAAATTAACTTGGCAAAGCAGGTTTTCACTGTTTCAACTTAGTAATATTCATAAGTTTTATATCAAAATCAACTTGTTTGGTTATGTCCCAGCATGGTTTTATAAAATGTATCGAAAAAGACCTTTAATATTAATGTTAAATATGCAGTTAGTCTTTTAAAGATAAATATTTTCACTTCTTTTGTTTAAAAACATTTTTAAATAAAATTATTACAGTTGCCAATTTTTCTCAGTGTTATAAAATATGCATGCAAAACTTTTAATTATAGCTTTCACATTTTTAGTATTTCAAATTATTGTTTTCAAGGTGTACTAAAATTTGAAAAAATAAAAAAAATATTTAATTTTCATGCATAATTAAATTAAAATAGTTTAATAATAAAGACACATTTAACATTCTGTACTCACCTAATCCATCACCATCGCAAAAGCACGTCCAACACACTCCAGGGTTGAGGAAGAAATGAAAAAATTCAAAGTCCTTATCAGAAAATGTTATCAGATAATCTTATCTTAAGATATGTGACGTCACAGAACATGTGTCAACTGATCACGTGATGTATACCACGTGACTAGCGCGTTGTATTCTAGATTGGTTCTTCTAAAAATTCATTTATGAAGTAATTTAATCATTCTTATTATTATTAATTAACTTATTAAATCTCAAAGTATTCCAAAACATATGTGATTTTTTTCTTTTCTTCGTGATTTTTAACTGATAAGTCACAATAAAAATTATTTTTGCATGTGTGAAGTAATCACTTTCGATGATCTTTCTTACTTTTTAGTTACTAAATTACGGGCATTAATGGCCCAATGGTTAGCGTCGCGTGTTAAAAATGAGAAGTATGATCAGATGTTTGTGGTTTCGAAACCTGCGAGTAAAATTACCAAGAAAATGTTATGTTATTACATCTTTCCTGCAAATAACGCTTATCATCGAAAGGACATAGGCTAATCTTATTCTGTGTTAACGTGTGCAGACGTTGTGCATCATAACTTTTCAAACTGTCGAAAAACTTCGGTTATAATATTGTGTTAATGAAAATTCAAATTATATACAACATAAACAGCTTCTCTATACTCTTCAGTGATGTGATCGTGATCACGTGTGCGTTTCGAATATAAAGAATGCTTTCAAATATGACACAACTTTGTTTCTTGAAATGCCAATTCTTGCACGGTTATAAAGACTCTATATTTAATAACTTCTGTCCTAATATATCCTTCTCTCACACCATTTGAGTTAAAAACCATTCAACACAAACTTTTCATCAATATACTAAGTAATGATTGTTCAGAATAAACACCTATTTGATAAACACTAGTATATATAGAACATTGAAAATGAGAAGTTTGAATTGTATTGTGATTCATTTAATGAAATCGTGTGGTATACATTATATATTTCTTGATAAAGTTATGAAGAGAAAGCTAAATATTCAACTGTGATAGTCTTTCATTGAAAAAAAAAATTAAGAAGACATGCTTAAAAATCATTACATTTGGTTACTAATTACATTGTAAGATGTGAGTGTAAAAAGTGCATATCCATTATTCGATATTTAATACTCAATTTTCTTTGTTGATTTGGAAACGCTTATAATCTTTTTGAAAACTTTAGTATTATATTTTTACTAACATATGTGTGAATGTTCAAGGGAAGAATTTTTATGAATGATTAAGTATTTCTTTTTATTATTGTGTGATTCATATATTTATATTTATTCATCTCTTAATTATAAGTTTGTTGTTGTTGTTGTTGTTTAATATTTTTAAATGGTGTTATAATTTTTTTTTAAAGTATAAATTTTATTTTATTCAGAATTTTTAATAAAATTAAACCTATTATAATTAAATGTTAGAATATTATATAAATAACTTTAAAATGTGAAGTTTAAATCATTGGTAAATGAATAATTTTAACGATAATTAGTAAAGTTAACTTGTTTAAAATCAGTAAATTGCATCAAGTCATATTCTTAAGAGTTAGTTTTTAAATTTAATGTTTCAGAATAAAATATGTTTTTCTTAAAAGATTCATGTTAAAAAGCAATTAAATTTTTTTCATGTTATTAACTAATAAAAAAAAAATTTAAATATCTATTATTTCTAAAACATCGCAAGAAATTCTATCACGTGATGTGATAATAAATGTATGAAAACTAGCACAGGATGCTTTAGTTAAAATTTGTATGAATTAAACTAAAAGAATTAATACAACACATACGTATAGGTCTCAAATGTTAGTATAAAACTGATAATTATAAACTATATAAATTATATTTACGTGATTAAGTAATGGGGGCAATGATTAGTGTGGTGTTTAAAAAAATGAGAAGTTTGGTAAATAATTAAGATAATTCCAAAATTGAAAACAACCCACAGAAAGTATGACTCATCAAATCACTAGTTTTAAGTCTTTGCAAAGCAGTTAGATCTTCGACACTTTTTGAAGTCTAAATGAGATAAAAATGAAAGGTTTTAATGCTTTTCCAATACAATGTCTAATTAAAAATAAAAAATCAACCAACGATGTTTTTTATGGTTTTGAATTTTCGAATAAGAACGTATGTGTATGAAATAACATAACCCAATTTTTTAAAAAAAAGATTAAAATCTCATATATATTATAAAATATATTATTCATCAAATATATTATTCATTAAATAAGAAGTGTGTTAATGAATATTAAGTATTAAGATATATGTTTGGTAAATTAAAAGATAACAGAATAAATTTTTCTTCGAATATTAATCAGTTTTAAGATGAGATTAATTCTACAGGTCTTCGTCACTTCTTAATATCTAAATAATAATAATAATAAAAGCTAAAAGTTTAAATGATTTTCAAATATAATGTCTAACAACAATAATAATAAAATCATTCAAATATGTTTTTTTATGATTTTCTATTTACAAATAGGAATGTACATGTGTGAAATGGTATAAGCATTAAAAAAAATTAAAATCTTAAAGGTAATTTCACTAAAACATTAATTAAAATTGTCAAATTAAAAAAATAATTATTAAATAACAAAATCTGAAGTTAATTGCAATTGAAATATTTCTCATTCAGAATAGGATTTGACAAGAATGACTTCACCTCTTTGGGGAAATCCCAACGATTACTCATATCATACCTGTCTTAACTTGCTAGTGATTCACAACAACATGCTGTGTTGATAAGAGTTTATTAAACATTATTCTTCAAGAAAATGCGGAATGAAGGCGAATTCATATGTTGGTAAGTATAATTTGAATATAAAATGTATAAAATGACTTAACTTTTAAATATTAATATGTTTAAGAATATAGTTTCAAAACAATTTATTGCGTGGTAATATTTTAAAGTGATTCATAAATTAACTGACTCTCACTTTTTTCACTCGCATAAAATATTTCTCTTAAGAAAAAACAATTTAATTTTCATACTAAAAGTTTTTGAATTGCATGAAAGTTGGTTTAAAAAAAAAAATATTTTGAAATGATTATTTTCTCAATTGTTACTTCTTAATCCATAAAATTCTAATGTTCTTAATTCATCGAACTACCCATTCGAATATAAATGATTTTAAAACTAATAATATTTACTTATATTTTTTACATAACATGATGTTTGTATGACAGATATTATGCTTTAAGATTTATCAAACAAATGGTGAATCATTGTACTTTGATTTTTCTTTACATGGGTAAATATTTTGTATTAATTTGATGATTTTATGTTGATACTCCAAACAGTTAGGCCGACGCGCGCGAACACATCTCATTACAAATATTAGTTTAAAAGAGTACCCAAAGTGGGGGTCTTTCTGAAATATCCTTATTGACGCAAGGTTTTCCAAGGTTAAAGGAAAATGACAGACTCCAAACAGTAAAAACCAACGAGCGCGATTAAATGTTAGTACGTAAAATTACATTTTAAAACATTCTTTCATTTAAATTTTAAAGTTATTTTTTAATTATTTTACAAATTCATTTGCATATTATGTTTCACTAAAAATATCGCTCGAAATAATGTATGTGAATGTGTGCAATACAGGAATCAAGTGATCTGCCTCCCCGTGGCGATTCCTGGGTAAAAGTTTTGACCCTAGGTCACTTTCAGCTAAAGATCACACCTATCGGCAAAAAAATTACACGCACATACATACAACAAATACATGCATACAACACACATACATACGTACATACATGCAACACACGCACATGCATACAACACACAAACATATATTCACACACATACATGCATACAACACACAAACATACATACGCACACATATATACAACACATACAAAATAATAATAATAATCAATTCAATTAAATTTTCACCAAGGTTCGAAGAAAACCACACATTCCAAACCGTTAGGGCGACGAGTGCGATTCAATGCTAGCACGTAAAATCCCATTTTGAAACATATTTTTTCATTCAAATTTTTAAGTTATTTTTTAACTATTCTGAAATATCAAGTGTATAACCTAGTTGACTAAAAATAACACTCGAAATAATTTTAAAGTTCCTTCATTAAATAAATATTCAAAATTGTTATTCCCAAATTCCCATTACCAGCATGTGTTATTAATGATAATGGATAGAGATAAAGGTGGTTGAAGTCATTCTAAGAAATTCTAAACCAATATCCACACATGATTTGAAGAAAACTATAAACTCCGAACGGTTAGATCGACGAGCGCACGTCAATTTCATTGCAAAAAAATTAAAGTCCCCCTATTAAACATTAATATCCGCTTAAAACTCCAAAAAATGAAAAAATAATTCAATCTTAACAAAATTACTCCTAAAAAAATAATTCATTAATTCACCATGAATGAACCCTTCTTAATTAGTTCTTTATTAAAATATCAACCCCCGAAAAAATATATATATCCTTCGCCTATGATTAGTCTAAAATAATAATTTCCCCCAAAATACCCGCTTAACTCATCATGTAAGAATACAGTGGAAAAAAAAAAAAAAAAAAAAAAAAATCAAACTTCCCAAAATTTCTGCTTAAAATCTAAAAATAAACTCTTAAATTATACCAAACTGAAAATTTTTAAGTCACCACATTAAAATTAAAAACCACTCGTATAATAGTACAGAAAAAAAAAAAAACATTCAGTGTCCCCAAATACCCGCTTAACCCATCATCAAAGAACACGGTGAAAAAAAAAAAAAAAAAAAAAAAAAAAAAATCAATCTCCCTAAAATTCCCGCTTAAAATCAAAAAAATAAACTCTTAAATTATACCAAACTGAAAATTTTTAAGTCACCACATTAAAATTAAAAACCACTCGTATAATAGTACAGAAAAAAAAAACATTCTGTGTCCCCAAATACCCGCTTAACCCCTCATCAAAGAACACGGTGAAAAAAAAAAATCAATCTCCCTAAAATTCCCGCTTAAAATCAAAAAAATAAATCCTTAAACTAAAGTGCACCGAAAATTTTTAAAGTCCCCGCATTGAAATAAAAAAAAAATAAATAAATAAAATAAATCCTAAAACTAAAGTGCACCGAAAATTTTAAAGTCCCCGCATTAAAATTAAAAAAAAAAAAAACATCATCGTACTGTAACACAACAAAAAAATTCTAACTCCCTAAAATTCCCGCTTAAAATTAAAAAAAATTCTTATATAAAACTAAAGTGCACCGAAAATTTTAAAGTCCCCGTATTAAAATTTAAAAAAAAAAAACACCCTCATACTAGAGTACGCCGACAAAAAATTCTAACTCCCTAAAATTCCCGCTTAAAATCAAAAAAATAAATCCTTAAACTAAAGTGCACCGAAAAATTTTTAAAGTCCCCGCATTGAAATAAAAAAAAAAAAAAATAAATAAATAAAATAAATCTTAAAACTAAAGTGCACCGAAAATTTTAAAGTCCCCGCATTAAAATTTAAAAAAAAAAAAAACATCATCGTACTGTAACACAACAAAAAAATTCTAACTCCCTAAAATTCCCGCTTAAAATTAAAAAAAAATTCTTATATAAAACTAAAGTGCACCGAAAATTTTAAAGTCCCCGTATTAAAATTAAAAAAAAAAAAAAAACACCCTCATACTAGAGTACGCCGACAAAAAATTCTAACTCCCTAAAATTCCCGCTTAAAATTAAAAAAAAAAAAATCTTATCTAAGGCTGCGGGCACACACACAGTTTTTCGCACTAACTTCTTGCGCTATCTTTGATCTTTCGTTTCGGCGCTTTGATGTATAAATTGCACTTCTAGTGTACTGAATCTGAACTTCAAGAGAGGAATATCAGTTGACAGGTTTACGATCGAAGATGGAGTCGATAAAAGTTCCCCTTCCTTTGTCAAATAGGTAGGGTCAGTCCCACAAAAACCATTTAACGAGGTTTCACCCTTGTTCAGTTCGAAAACAATGATTGATTGATTGCTCTTTTAGTGTAATAAAAACTAGTGCTGTTCGTCTAGACCTTAAAACACGCTCATCCTCTAAGATGACGTCATCTAAACCTTGCGTGACGTCCGATGACCTTCACCCCACCCCCCTCTTACAGCTCGAACACCGGATGACCTTCAACCCCTCTTAGAGGTCAGCACCGTGCACCGGGTGAGGTGGAACCCCCATTACTATACTACTCCCCACCAGAGATATCAAAGCGTAAAAAGTGCAATTTTTGAAGACTTTCGGAATTTTTTTCGCAATGAGAAATTAACTCCCGGATCTGGGATTTGGTGTATGAGTACACGCACTTTTTACCTATTTGTAGAAAAAAATGTGTAAGGTTGACAGTTTTCCTTGCATGAAATATTTCCTCTTGCAAACGGATAGATTTTGGAAAAATATTAAATTTTGTGCTAAAATTTTACTTCTAAAAATTTATTTTTCAAAATTATTCTACCACCGTACATTTAGCCCATTTTATTCTGAACAAAATGCTACAAACCTCATTTCAATTGGGAAAATAAATTACGAGATATTTACAGTTTTGTGTATCCTAGTATCTGAGAAAATCACTGCACACAATGAAACAAAGATGGCCGCCATGCACAAACAAAAAATAGTAAAATTAAAATAACGGTCATTTTGAACTTCCGTCATGTTAGGATTGTTGTACCAAAAATTTCAGATTTTTTAAAAATGGTCGAGCGACCAAAAAAATATTTTCTGGACCACTAGAAATGGATTGACCCTATTTGAACCTGTAAATGTGACCATTTATTTTTTTGCATATGGAAATTTTTTAAATTAAAAGATTAAATTGACTATTTTCCAAAATTTTTATTTTCATTCATAAAAGTACACAAATTTATCTCAAATAGTGACCACTGGTTTAATGTATAAAATGACCAGTTTGTATTTTATTGTGTAATGATATTTGCAACTGTTTAAGGTGAACTCTCTTCAGAAATGAATAATGTTTTTCGCAGGTATATTGACAGATCGTCGGTTGGGAATGCTTGTGCCTGCTACTCATTGTATAACTTAGTTACAAATTAATACTATGTTTATCTAGGAGATGACTTACGATTCTTCTGATTTGTTTTAAAAAGGGATCCTTTGCCATATGTACGAATAAATTCTTAGAATATACCTGCACATGTTCTTTCATTGTTCTGCTTGGAATATTTGTAAAATTTAACATTAAGTTTTAGATGTATGAACTAGTTTTTTCGAGTTTTTATTTTTAATCCAGTTATCATTTTGTTTAATGTATGGAGAATAAAGAATTGAAACCTCAAAAATCTAAACAGTAAAAAGACTGTTGTTTAAAAGATAAAATAAAAATTATCAATTTTAAAAAACATAATAGTCAAAGAGCAGCAGCCCAAAAAATTTTTTAATTTGTAAAATTTATGTAAACAATATTTTAGAAATAGATAATCGGAATACCTGCAAAGATTTGAAAAAAAAAATGAGTCTGTGAGTCAGAAATATCGAAAAATGCTTTTAAAAAATCTGGCTTTTTGTAACAAATTTTTCATGATTTAGCAGGTTTGTCTAACAAAGCCTATGTTCTTTCATTTACTCTTTTCTAAACATTATTTTTAGTTTTCGTACTAGATAAAACAGAGTTTAAGTCAGGTTTTTTTTTTTTTTTTTTTTTTTTTTTTTTTTTTTTTTCCATAAAAAAGTGTGAATGAAAAATTTTAATTTCCCAGAAGCATCAGATATCATATTGGTGTATTTCAAGGATATTCTAAAAAAGTTTTCACCACCAAATATAACTGGAGGGACACTCTGTGTTGTTTCAACAATGATCTTTGGCATGAACTTCGATGGATTTAAGTTTGGTTAAATAATAAAAGAAATATTAGTTTCAACAAAATGTAGTTATTTTATTTTATTCATATCACTTTATAATTCTGAAACATATGCAGCTTTTTATGAAAACTCTCAATATTTTAATATTTTATTCATTTCTTCAAAGGTGCTCCTAGCTTGTTCAAAGGTACTCCTTACATGGGGCAAGTTTGAACTGAAATCTTTCAGCTTTTTAAATTCTCATAACATTTTTAATTTAGATAGAAAACTTTTATTTTCTGGTTCATATGATGAAGAAATGCATTGCTTTTATTTTGTAATTTTTTAAATGCAAAAAATCTGATTCAAATAATTTTTTTTTTTTTTTTTTTTTTTTTTTATGCCACTCTTTCCCCTACTATAACAGGGTGTGCACGGGTCCTGAAATTTCCAGACCAGAAAATTCTTCGGCACTAGTGTTTTCTTATAAAAAAAAAATATTTTTTTTTTAAATGAAGCGAAATTTCACGCGTTTAAACCTGTATTTGAACTGAAAAATAACGGACCCATACGAACTCTGCATAGTAAAAAATATTTTAAATCTCTCAAATTAAATTATTGTGGCGTACATGACAAACATTTACACTAAAATTTAAATGCTTGTCTACATAACTATAATTTTAACTATTTTTCCTATTTATATTGAGTATAAAAATTTTACTCTCCACACTATATATATATACATATATTGCAAACTTTGCTTGGTTTACTTCACGAGCCTCTGTGACATAAAATTGCATTTTTTTGTGGACCAAGGTAATAAATAAATAGCGTGTAACTCACTTATACAGCCATTTTTCAATTACTTCTTCTAATTTCTCCTGTAAGTCATATGATGAGAAAATTATATAAAAATTATAAATTATTTTTAAAAAAAAGGGAAAAAAAAGGAAAAAGAATGTTTTTTAATTCATCAAGTTTTCAGACACATTTTTATTAATTTGTCGCAAGCGATAAAGTGCCAAATTATGTATCAATTGTTTCTTTCATACTAATATTTATTATTCTTTATAAACATTGCTTTCATGTTTAAATTAAATATTTTTGTCTTATAAATTTATTTCTCATTAAATTATTTATTTATTTATTTATTTATTTATTGTTTTTAGCTAAACGAATAAAAGTTTTATTCTTTTAATTTGCGAGTTGATTACATTATTTTCTACCTAGCCGTTTCGACAAACTTTAATCAAAGGCCATAAAATAATTACTAGTAGCCTTTTCGTTCAAAATAACAATAAAATAAGAAAATTATTACCAAAAACTGTAATTATCCCTGTATATATGCCACATAAATCACCCCAGAAATATTCTCTATAGAATGATACAATTTGCAAAAAAAGAAGAAGAAAAAAAAATTTACGGTCTAGTTTTTGTAATCACCCAGGCCGAAGTTTTAGGACCTACTGCTTTATAATATATATGATTAAGGATGTATTCCATTTCAAATCGCTTATTTTCTGATTTATTTTTAAATATCTAATTAGAAAATTCTCATATTTAGAAACATACGCAGTGTGCTGTGGTTGTCATTTTTTGATAAATGCAGAAAATATTAAAAAATTGCTGTTAAAATGTGCATTTTGAACCGAATTTTCCGAAGCGGGAGATCAAAGGAAAAAAAATGGTCATACTGAGAAAATAATGGCTTATAAATCCAATTCTAATTAATTGAGGAAAAATGAAATCACACGGTCTCTTATTCATCTCTTCTAAAATCACATCAGAAAATTTCATGTTTTTACTTTTAAAAATGAGTCTGAAAATGTCTCAGACAATTTCTAGTTGTTGAGAGTGGAAAAATATTTTTTTTTTTTTTCCCACACACTTAAAGACTACTATATGCGATTCACAAAGCCGTCGATTCCGATGAATAAAAATACTTAAAAGTACTCGTTGAAAAAAATTAAACTATTCCTTATGTATATAGTAATGTATGTGTTATCAAGCTAATGAAATTAGTAAGTTATTAAGTGAGGCTTTGGTCTTTGGTTTTCCGTAATGAAAAATTAACAGAAATTACGTCACTATGACACAGTTGTAATTCAAAGAAATGTAATAGTAACATCTTTTTCACCGTCGCAAATTATACATGCATATTTTAAATATTACAGTATTATATATCCGTATTTTAAATATATTTTAACGTGCAATTGTTTACTAATAAACATATTTCCAAGATTTATCTCACGTTTTCCAGTTACAATTTTGCATGAAATGAAAATTATTTTTACTATGATATTTTCAGCCACTGAAGCCCCTTAAGATGAACGTCTCAGTTTCTGTGTCAGCGTAAGGGAAAAAAAAATAATGTAATGCAACAGTTTTATAAATAAATATGCGTTATTTAAAGTGTGTTATAATTTTTTCTTTAAAAGCTTTTAAATAGTTACTTTTAATTGTGATGCATCCGTAGTGATATGGCGAAATCCGATTTTTTTTCCTTTTCTCTTCAACACTGAAAATAAACCGATTGCCATAAATGTGAAGAATCATTTCATAAAACAACTTTTAAAATTTAAATATACAAATAGAATTATTTAACAAACAAACAAAAAAAAGAGTAGCGACTGTGGGCACATTTGCAAATTAAATGATTGCATTAAAAAATGATTATCAAAATTAGTTCAATAGAACATTCAGGCCAAATGACAAAAAAAAATTCAGTCCGATCTTTTAAATGAATAGATGATTATTAGAAACTTAGCACAATTTTTCTCGTAAGCTTTCTTTGCAGGGTGACGGTGGGAAGGGGAGGGGGGGGGGTGCCAAAATTGATGTTTGCCCCGGGCGCATAAAAGACTTGTTTCGACCCTGAGGAATAGAGGCGGATTACCCAAGGTTGAGTAATCTGAAGCCTAGGGGCTCCGGTGCTCAGATTTTCCTTATATGAAGAATATAAACAATTTTTTTTCCCTTTTACATTGGGTGGGCTAATATTTAATACAAAAGACAAATGATGTGCGAAATTCTTTGACGTAATCATTTATAAAATTTTAAAAGTTATAACATAACGCGTAGATTACACAGCAAACTTTACTCCGTTTTTAATTTCTTGTAATTTTTTTGAAAAAACTTTTGACCTAAAATTTATTATAGATTTATACAGCAGTCAGGGCAAGATTTTATAAGTAACTCTATGCCTGTTCATCGCCCGAACTGCCCCCCCCCCCCCTACTCCTTTAGAGTTCCCTTGTATTTATAAGTGTTAGGAAATATATCCTAAGCATTATTTGACTGTTTATGGGGGGGGGGGGGGATTTCTGCTATAATGCCCACAAAATTCAAAGAAACTTTACATTTCGGAGACCGAGTTTAATGATTTGTGATTTGACAGATACATATTCAGAGTATTTTTTCAGGTTAAGAAAAACCTGGAATACAGGGAAAAGTTAGACTTTGAAAAAGTGGTCTGGGAAAAGTCAAGGAATTTTTTATTACTACTTTCTATCAGAATCTCCATTATTATCGTAAATGTTGAAATTTTTTATTAATTTTTCATCCAATCTAAAATTTTTATATAAAATTTATGCAAACTATATAACAGTAGTGTAATATGAAAAATAATTAAAATCAGGAATTTGTACAGCGCAAGCTTTCCTTTTTAGCATTTTTTAGATTTAAGTTGTCCATTATTGAGGGCTTTATAATAATATATAAATAAAACTTTTATTGAAAAAAATCAAGAAAATTTTTGAGAAAAATTAGGGAAAAACGCGAAAAATCAGGATTTTTTTTTTTTTACAAGGTGAGAGTTTGTAAGAATCCTGTTATTGGATTTTACTGGTAATACCAAAGAAAAAGTAATTCATGTCAGGAAGGAAGACGTTTTAGAAGGAAAATGGAATTCCTGACGTGCTTGATATTTTATATCATTTGAAATTCAGTATTAAAGTATATTATTGAAATAGATATGAAAATTAATAGTTTGCGACTTAATTTAAATGTAGGGATAAAATTTTTAGATCTTTATATCAACATTCATCAGAGAGATATTTCGTTTCAGGATTTTAAAATAGAAGAAATTTTACAATTTAGCACTGCATTATATAAAGAGAGAGAAAAAAAAGCGGTAATAGTACAATAAAATAAACAGTAAAATAATGTATTACATAATGAAAAGACTGGGAAAAACAAATTCACGCTTTCTAACTTCTGTTATATATATATATATATATATGCGGATTTTAGATAATTTCTTGATACAAATAAACAATTGTTTGATAATACAAATATGCATGCAGTTTCTATATATGTCTGTCCCATCTTTTTTTATACGAAATGTAGAGAGAATTTAAAAGTTGTAACAAAAATATACACTAAATTCATTTGAATTCATTCAAATTTACATTTCATATTCATTTTCTGAAAAAATACTTCACTTTCTGAATTACAACACTGCAGAAATATGGGGTTACGGTTTATGGATATTTTTTGTGGTTTAGCACTAAGCAATTTTTCGTTTTATACCCAAAAAGTATCAGGATATGCATACGACTAATAAGAGACAGGAGACTAAAAATTATAGGAATTATGCACAGTTAATCTCCAATATCAAAACAAAATTTCATTTAAGGTTGTTCTCTAATTTTCTGCACAACAAGGCGGGAATTTCTCACACATTTTCTTATTCACTTTTAAACATAAGATATAAAATTAATGAGCTTCAATATTGAAGCGATGTGAGATCAAGTGGTATTTTCTATTTAAAAAAAAAAAAAAAAAAAAAAAAAAAAAAAACTTATTTAGTAATAAATTATTTTTGTCACCAGACGACTTATTTTTCTCCTTTTCCAACGTATCAAGTCATGAGATTTTGATTTTAAAAAGTCAACTTTGACAGTACCTTTTGAACAGGGCCGTAGCGACCGCCCCCCATACCCCCCATTTGGGGGGGGCCGACGAAGTCAGGGGGCCCCCTACTCGATTCTATCGACCTTTTTACCGAAGTTTTTTGTTTTGAAAATGTCAGAAAATACTTCTTTTAAATAATGTTTTTACTTTTTCAAATTCACCTTTTTTTATCCAGGAGCATGCGGGGCAGGTCCCCCAGGTGCCTCTTTTTAAGGGGGCCCCAATAATCAGGATTTCAATTAAAGGGTGCTAAAAATGACCAAAATTCATATGTTTTCAAAGATTTAGGAAGGGAGTGTGGTTCCCCTTTTCCACTCTGCTTCCAGTATTCCCTCCACATACACAGAAAACAAACTATATCACTAGAAAACAAATGATTAAAATTTTATTACAACCAGGGCCCGACTTAGATTGTGAGGGGGCCCCCCTTCTACCTTTTGGATTTTTTTTCTTGAATTATACTGAAGTGTTTAAAACTAAACTTTATGCTAATTGTCTGTATACGTAAATTTCGTACCAAGTACTATTCGCATTTGTATACAGAATAGCACAAAAAGGTAACTTTAAGAAACTATCGAATAAATTTTTTCTTCAGTTACAGAAATATAAGAATAAATGTAAGCAGGGCCTGACTAAGGCAGGGGCATGTGGAGCAATTGCCCCGGCCCCCCGGCTTAAGGGGGCCCCCCAATGAATATAAGTTTTTCATTAAGGGAGTGTCAAATGATAAAAAATGGTTAAAAGTGACTAAAATTCTTTTTTTTTTTTTCCAATTTTAAGGATCTTTCTTCTTCTACCCTCTCTGTTACCATACCCAATGTCCATTTTCCTGTAATTAAAAAAAAAAAAAAAAAAAAAAAAAAAAAAAAACTGTATTCTATAATTTTTTTTAAATTGTCTTTCTTCTGCTATTATGTATATAGATATGAATAGTACTTAGTACAAAATTTATGCGCTCAGATAACAATTATGAATTTCAGTTTTAGTCACTTCAGTATAACTTACGAAGAATTTTAAGATAGAAGGGGGGCCCCCTAATAATGTTTGCTCCGGGGCCCTCCACAGTCTAAGTCGGGCCCTGAATGTAAGCCATTAAAATGTAAAAACACTTGTGATGTAACTGTTACATTCAAGGGACCGGGGACATGAGGTTCGAAAGCAGAGGAGAAAGGAGCCCCAATAAAGCTAAAACTAACTAAATAAATAAAGAATTTTGGTCATTTTTGGCCTTTTTTTATTATTTAGCCGTAAGTAAAAATTTATATTTGCCCTTGGGGGGCCCCCCTCAATCGGGAGCCCCGACATCCGATGCAGTTCCTGCATGCCCCTGACTTAGTCAGGCCCTGCTTACAACAACATGTTATCCTATAGCTTTTAAAAGAAAATGTTTATTAATGTTTCCTCCTAACGTGAGAAGATAAAATCATTAATTATGCAAGTTTGAGCCTTCTTTTTTAGACATCTTGTAATGTACGTAGGTAAGCAAAGTAAAAATTTGCAAAGAAATATATTAAGTAAACCAATTTATCATTTTTTCTATAATTATCAAATTAATATTCTTAATTAAAGTTGTGACTAACTTTTTGGGATCGCTTGTATATAGATGTGAGCCGTATCATGTACAAAATATATGTATTCAATCTTTTGTGTGTGTGTCTCGTGTGTATTTTTGCTACTTCTATATTATTCACAAAAAAATCTACAGATAGATAGAAAAAAGGGGAGGCTACAGAATGATGTTTACACTAGGGCCTCCTATAGTCTTAACTGGGCCCTGTTCTTATCAAAAACCTTGTTTAGATTTCAAAAATACAGAAACTGGAATTCCTTATTTTCTTACTCAATTTTTCCCCTCTCTCTTTTTGGCTATGGGTTTTTGTATTAGAGCTCCTAGTAACAAAAGGAGGTTTTCTTTTGAATTACCAGAATATTATGTTCTTAGAAGATAGGTCATTCTTCACATTAACTACACAATACTGACCTGTCACCGATTGAATAACTTGGGTGACACAAATATTGTCTAAGAGAAACATCTTAAAATGTTAACAGCTTAGTAGTAACCAGATTCCTTCACCTTAAAGGGAGTACTAGCCTGTTCAATTACTTAGCAGCTCACTAATGCATACAAGTACATGTCTGTAGACGACAAAGCACTTCAGATGTGGAATTTTATATAATTTTTTTTTTTTCTGATTTGTTTTGGTAGTACGCATAGTATAGTATTTATAAAATTAAGTGTAGATTTAGATTATCTGGAAGAAAAAGAAAATCTACTCTTATACTAATTTGGTAAGCCAAATTTATTACTTTATGTAACTTATGTAGTAGTTATTAAATTTTTTAAGTAATATATATATATATATATTATGAAATATTTTTTCTTACTATGCTGCAATTTGTAAAACATAAAAAAAATGAAGTTTAAATACTCTCAACTTTAATTCCATACTTATTTTTTACAAAATTAATTGGTTATGTATAATTAAGTATTTAACAAAATATTTTTGTCAATGTGTATAATATGTAGATAGTCAGTTTTAATTTTATTGTAAAAACGTTATTTTCTTGAAATTTGCATGGTGAAATTTCGAATAATTTAAGCATATGAAAAATGGATTTAGCAAATGAAAAAGCAATTGATAGGATAATAGGGGACCTCCCTCTGTGACGTCGGGCTTCCTATACTTCTTATTCTTAAGCGGGCTCTGAAACAGACAAGAGTTGGCGCAGTCCTCGAGCCTGTTAACCCTTTCCGGCACATTGTTCCCAGTCTGGGATACCTAATTTTAATTCCAAACAGCACCAGTAATATTTTAGTAAAATTTTGAGTTTACAATAAAAGCTTAAATTAAGGAATTCAAAATATCTAAAAAGTTCGTTTGCGAATTCCGGTGTCAGTCGATAATTTTTCATTTTACTAACAGATTTTGCCCGTGCCTGAAAGGGTTAAAGTGTTGCGAGACCCACGCCTTTGCGCACAATTCGAAATCTTTTTGCCTCTTTTCAAGAGAATAACAATTTTGCTTTCACTTACCATTTAAGTTCTTTTTTTTTTAAATTTATTTTAAGAAAAAGTTAGTATGAATTTGAGTTTATAATTGTCTTGAAACCTGTAGTTTCTAGCATTTCGTATTTTAAAAGGGGAAAAAATGTATATAAGTTGTTTAAAAAAAATTTAATATTAGAAAAAAACTTGTAAAATTTTTATAAGTCAGTTTCTATAAATTCTTTGTCATTTAATACTTGGTTATGCAATGAATTTGGTTAATCGGTGCTCTCTAAAATGGGAGAATAGCTGAGATCAATATGTATACTGACTGTTTTTTGCTTTTTCAATTTTGTTTACCGATAATTTTAATAAGTTCACTTTCATTTTTGGAACCGGTTTCGAAAATGAAAGCATCCTCTTAAAAAAAATTTGCAATTAAAATCAAAACAGAGGAAAAAACTCTGCATACAGATTGATTTTAGATATCCAGTGAAAAAAAATCAATTACAAATATTGAAATGCAACCGATATATAAATTTCTTTCAGGCATAAGATTGCAAAAAGTAAAAAAAAAAGAGGGAAAGCTCGTGAACCGTAAAATGAGAAATTAGTTTAAATAACACGCGTATAGACAAAAAGGTTATTTTATTCGGGGAAAAAAAATGTCAGTATTTTTGTCTAAATCCTGTGTTATTATTTAATTTTTATTTAGGGAAAGGGGGTGGTCTAAGTGAATCCATTTATGAAAATATTATAAGTAGTTATGAAATGGAAGTTTCTATTTTAAGTTCATACTTCTGCTGCAATGTTTCACACAGCTAGCTGTTCAATTTAAATTTTAACATGTTTTCCCTTAAAACATCAGTTATTCAAGCATGGGAAGATAATGTTTTAATTTGCTACTCAGCTACTAAAAAAGTTGTTGAGAACATTAATATTGGAACAAATTTTCTGCGATTCTTTGTTATTTGCATTTTTTCTGCGATCGTTTGACGAAATTTGCTTTTTTTCGCGATTTTTTTTGACGAAAATCGCGTTTTTTTTTTTTTTTTTTTACAAATCGCGTTCTTTTTGCTATCTTTTTTGAGGACATTTGCGTTCTTTTGACGAAAACTGCTTTTTTATGATCTTTTAATGAAAATCGTGTTTTAATTGCTATCTTTTGACGAAAATTGCGGCTTTTCTCACCATTTTTTGCTGAAAATCAAGGTTTTTCTCACGATTTTATTCCGAATATCGCGGTTTTCTCGAATTTTACGAAAATTTATCTTGAACTTTTGACGAAAGTAATATTTTTCTCATGATCTTAAGATGAAAATCGCGTTTTTCTCAAGATTTTTTTACGAAAATCGCATTTTTCTAGAGTTATTTTGACGAAAACCGCGTTTTTCTCGCAGTATTTTGATAAAAATAGCATTTTTTCGCGATCTTTTGACGAAAATAGCGTTTATTTCGGGATCTTTCGACGAAAATCATTTTTTATTCCGCGATTTTTTATATGAAGATCGCTTTTTTTGCGATCTTTTGCCGAAGATCACGTTTTTTCGCGATCTTTTGACAAAAATCTTGTTTTTCTTACGATCTTATGCCAAAAACCGTGTTTTTCTCGAGATTTTTGCACGAAAACCTCATTTTTCTAACGATATTTTGACAAAATCGCGTTTTTCTCTCGGTATTTGACAAAAATAGCATTTTTTAGCTACATTCGGCGAACATAACATTTTTTTCGCTATCTTTGGACGAAAATAGCGTTTTTTTCGGATTTTTTCGACAAAAATCATTTTATTTATAATAATGATTTAAAATAATATGCTAATTATTAAATTTGTTCATTACATTATTATAATTTGGAACTTATATCGAAACTTCAATATATAACTTTATATATTTCTCAAAAAAAACTCAGTTTAAAGTGGGGGGGAGGGGGGCCCGAAGTTATATTTTTTGGGGGGGGCCTCAAAACACCTTGCTACGGCCCTGCTTTTGAAAGATCTTTTGCTTTTATCAAAATATGGAAAATGCCATTTAAGTACATAGTTTCTAAATAAGAACGTCTGCTCAGTTCATGAGTGTCCAAAAACAGGCGAATTCGTAAATGTATCAGAAAATAGTTCCTTTGGATTTAAGAACAAACTTAATACGAAATATGAAATTTACACAAGTAAAATTCCCTGTTAAACTAAGAAAGTTCTACTGAGGTTAAGGACTACATAAATTTTTACATGAAAATACATTATTTTTTAAGTTTTTCTTATTGTAAATTTATTCTAAGGTACACACACACACACACACATATATATATGTAGGAAAAGTTTTAAGTTGCTTTGGTGTTGTCTAGGGGTTCAAAGAATCGACCCAGGCGATTCCTTTAAAGAATAATCTTGCTTACTTTAATGGGTAAACTTTCTTGGCTATTTACATATATGTATATACATTGCAGTATAAATATCTTACATGTTGGTGTAATATGACATATAAAAAGATGACGTCTGCCTATCAAAACTTGCTAAGTCCAATGCAGCTGCGGAGACATTCCGCTTACCGCAGGTCCGTCTGCCTATCCCTTTAGCCATATTTCGCTCCGAGATGTTCGGGCGGCTTTTTAGACCGTCTGTCTGCAGCTGATTCCAGTTAGCATCTGTTTCTCCTCTCCTAAAAAATTACCTAGCTCATCACAATTTTCGTTGCTCGCGAGTCTAAGCTGGTCATCCCGAGGCTCATCATCGAAGGTGCTTATTCAGCAGTGCTGAGTTCAACTCTTGTTGCTGGGTGCCTTTATGGATAGATCCCATATATATATATGTAGAGGTAATTTAGCCCCAGAAACCACAAGACTTCGACTGACAATGCATGTACATAGTTTCAATAACTGGGCGAAGTTCAAATGCCCATCCCAGGAAAATATTTGCAAGCTAAGTGCAATATGGAAAAGTGTGAAAGCTCGAAGATTTTGCGAGAGAGATGCCCTTGATCTGCGGTGCAGAGCAGATGGGTTTTCTGCACGCCCGTGTTTTAACGGATCGAGATTTCCGTTTTAGAACTGTGTGAAAGGGATCGATTGATACCCATATTAACTTTAATATCAGTTATTATGTCCTTTTTATTTTATACTGTATTTAGTCCAGAATTGTGTATTTATGTGTAATAGTCATCTAACCCAGAAACTTATTTTTAATTAAATATTCACTCAGTGAAATATTGGAACTGTGATTTATTTCTAACACCCGTTTTTCATCCGCCCCACTTCTACAAATTTTGGGGGTTCGGCCGGGATGGACCAGTGGACTTGCAAGAAATTTTGATAGTAATTTGGCATTAATAGGATTAACCATTTGACTTCCGTTGGACTTTTAACAACTTTTCAGCTGGCCGGTGATAAAATTGGATATTCCCTGCTACTCCAATGATTGCTGGAATCGTCGCTGTTTTTACGAAGAAAAGAAAGAGTCATTTAGCTGCTTCCACCGGTGTTCGGGAAGAAAACGGTGCTGTTGCTAAAACTGAAGCGATCGTGAAACAGGATTATTATATCCCTAACCTTCGAAAACAGATCGAAAGCGTGATAGGAAATTGTATTGAGTGCATACTATGTAACAGGAAACAAGGTAAAGGTGAAGGATTGCTAAATCCCATCCCTAAACAAGATTCGCCACTTCAAACTTACCATATCGATCATTTAGGTCCGCTACCTCCGACAAACAAAAATTATAATTTTATTTTCTCTGTAGTGGACGCTTTCACAAAATTTGTGTGGTTTTATCCTGTCAAAACAACATCCGCTAAGGAGGTGATTTCGAAATTAAAAATTCAACAAGCCGTATTTGGAAATCCAGAACGCATAATTAGTGATCGTGGAGCCGCTTTTACTTCAAATGAATTTAAGGAATATCTCGAAGATGAAAAGATAGAACACGTCTTAATTACGACAGGTATACCGAGGGGAAACGGCCAGGTAGAGCGATCACAGAAAATACTCATAAATATCCTGCGTAAATTATCCATCGATGATCCGACGAAATGGTATAAATATGTGCCAACCGTACAACGAATAATGAACAGTACGATTTCGCGTAGCACTCAGTATACCCCTTTTGAGTTATTAACAGGAGTAAAATTAAGGGATAAGGAGGATTTAAATATTAAACGAATTATTGATGAGGAACATGAAAACGCGTTCATGGAAGAAAGACTTAACAATAGAAATATTGCTAAGCAAAACATTCTAAAAATCCAGGAAGAAAATAGTAAAAGTTTTAATCGTAAGCGGAAACTAGTTGGATGTGCCAATCCCAAAACTTTCTTCTATCTCATACATACATTATAATATTAAAAAAAATAGTTACTCATTTTAATGCTTTAATAATTTTGATTCAATACCTTACCAACTTTGATTTTCATCTTAAATTTCTGCTCCTATCAATTAATCGGAGTAAAAACGAATTTCCGTCTCTGCACGAGCCGATGGACAATAGAATAATAAGCAGATTTTTTTTTCAAATTCAGGGAGGACCTACTTGCCTTACCAAAAAATAATCATATACAAAATGTTTAGTTCAGTTCTAGAACTAACTTCATACACTTTTATGTGGTGCAATATTGAAAATGGCATAAAATTCGGTATTGCAGCGCCCCCTTCCGGCGGATTTTTTTCAAATTCAGGATGATCCAACTAGCCATAGCCATACACTTACACAAAAAATTTCGTTCAATTTGATGCATAACTTCATGTACTTTTGGTCGGTACAATATTGAAAATGGCACAAAAATCGCGATTGCAGCGCCCCCTTCCGCCGAATTTTTTTCAAATTCAGGGAGGACTAACTAGCCATAGTCATACACATACACAAAAAATTTGGTTCAATTCGATGCATAACTTCTCATACTTTTGGTCGGCACAATATTGAAAATGGCACAAAAATGGCGATTGCAGCGCCCCCTTCCGCCGAATTTTTTTCAAATTCAGGGAGGACTAACTAGCCATAGTCATACACATACACAAAAAATTTGGTTCAATTCGATGCATAACTTCTCATACTTTTGGTCGGCACAATATTGAAAATGGCACAAAAATGGCGATTGCAGCGCCCCCTTCCGGCGGATTTTTTTCAAATTCAGAGAGGACCAACTAGCCATAGTCATACACATACACAAAAAATTTGGTTCAATTCGATGCATAACTTCATATACTTTTGGTCGGTACAATATTGAAAATGGCACAAAAATCGCGATTGCAGCGCCCTCTTTCGGCGGATTTTTTTCAAATTCAGGGAGGACCAACTAGCCATAGTCATACACATACACAAAAAATTTGGTTCAATTCGATGCATAACTTCATATACTTTTGGTCGGTACAATATTGAAAATTGCACAAAAATCGCGATTGCAGCGCCCCCTTCCGGCGGAATATTTCAAAACTGAAGGAGGACCTGCTTGCCACAGCCAAAAACATTCACAAAAATTTTGGTTCAATTCTATGCATAACTTCATATACTTTTTGATGGTAGAATGGCGACATACAGACACACAGACACACACACACACACACACACGGACACACACACAGACACACGGACAGACAGACATTTTGTAAAAATATGTTTTTTGGAATCTCTGACCCCTAAAACGTATAAATCCGTCAAAAACCGGAAGTCGAAAAAAATTTCGATTACAATACTTTCTTCTATTGAAGATAGAAGAAAGTAAAAAGCAAGGTGTTATAAAATTGGTGATCTAGTTGCCATAAAAAGAACCCAATTTGGGGTCGGCATGAAATTACGAATTAAATATTTTGGTCCTTACAAAGTGATCAAAATCAAAAGCAATGACAGATACGATGTCGAAAAAGTGGGCTTCCAAGATGGTCCAAGAGTGACATCGACTGCAGCGGACTGCATGAAACCATGGGTTTCTACACCCTAAAATATGATGTTTTTCAAGTATTTCTTTTATGTGTTTTTTGTTGTTGTTTATTTGTTTATGTATCGCCATATAGTGTTTTATGACTCCAAGTACATCCGTTTAACGTTATTTTTTTAGACATTATTTTATGCAAGAAAAAAAAAACTGAACTGTGACTGAAAAAAAAAAAAACTTTTAATAGTTTATGAACACTTGGACTAGCACCAGACTTATTATTATTATTATTATTAGTTTTTCAGTGATTTAATATAAAATTTTAGTGTGTGTTTTGTGATTCCACTATTTTTATGAAAGTCGTATGGAGTCTGATCTGGAGCTTATAGTTGGTATTAAGCTCTGTGAGGGCACAGATAGGTCAAGATGGACGAGATGTAGAGGTAATTTAGCCCCAGAAACCACAAGACTTCGACTGACAATGCATGTGCATAGTTTCAATAACTGGGCGAAGTTCAAATGCCCATCCCAGGAAAATATTTGCAAGCTAAGTGCAATATGGAAAAGTGTGAAAGCTCGAAGATTTTGCGAGAGAGATGCCCTTGATCTGCGGTGCAGAGCAGATGGGTTTTCTGCACGCCCGTGTTTTAACGGAACGAGTTTTAGAACTGTGTGAAAGGGATCGATTGATACCCATATTAACTTTAATATCAGTTATTATGTCCTTTTTATTTTATACTGTATTTAGTCCAGAATTGTGTATTTATGTGTAATAGCCATCTAACCAAGAAACTTATTTTTAATTAAATATTCACTCAGTGAAATATTGGAACTGTGATTTATTTCTAACACCCGTTTTTCATCCGCCCCACTTCTACATATATATATATTATAGGATATTATATTTATGATATTAGAAAGATTGTATATTATAGTGTAGTTTTTGGATATATATATACATATATATATACACATTCAAAAATATTAAGAATAAACGTGATATTGCATTGTACAACAATATATTGATTCAGGAATTATATTAGCCCGATTAACTCTTACATGCATCCTGATAGAAACATACTTTCAGTTGAAAAGTATACATATTAAAAAGTATACATATTAAATGCAACTTCTACGGGACAAAATTTAGAAAACTTATTTAAATCATAATATAGATAAAACTCAGTTTTACATTAGGTAAAATAAAGATAAATATTTATAAAAAGACATCTAAATTTAATATAACTCAAATAAAATGGAGTACATAATTTAAATAAGAAAACACATAATTTAAACAATTAAGAAAAATCATGCGTTAAGCATAGATTATGAAGTACTTTCCAACGCTTCATGAAATCTTTAAAAAAACTTCGTTATTTAGGTAAATAAGGATATAAATCCAACTATAGCCAAATATGTATTCCAGTATTTTGAACAGCTCTGTATTTGATCTGGCAGCTAATATACATACTATATATATTGGGAAAATTTAGTTTAGCCCCCTCCTCCCCCCCCAAAAAGAAAGAAAAAAAAGAAAGCCTAGTAGCTTGAAGTTTTTTTTCAGCAATTTATATTTATACTAATAGATGGAAACATACTTGAATACTTTGTTCAGCCCTGTAGTTTGCCTGGTACCTTTATTATACATCAGTGTTAACCTAAAATTTATTTTAAAACAACTGAAATCACTTTCTGATAAATTATCGTTCATAGGCTTCATGTACCCAATTCTTTGCGTGGCCCTATATATCATTTTATCTATATTCTGCAAACATTTCTTAGAAAATTTAATGCAGTTCAGCGTAAAAATGCATAATTTATTTAAGGACCACCTTTAAGTAATTTACGCTCATATAATCATAAGCAGTAACGTTGGCGAACTCTTTTGGGTAGCCCTGTATATCAACTATAGCATTTGTACATATCATATAATGAGCATAGATTTAATGAAACTTAAATGCGCATATCATACTTAAAATAGTATGAATACTTAAAATGCATTTATCCATCATCGGATACATATACAGTACTTCAGAAAGAATGTACTATTTGAAATCTTTTGTGTGTCCCTGTAAATGCTATGTATATTATATTAAGGGAGGCAGTATGGTATAATTTATACTAAGCCTCATTGACATACATCAATTTTATTATACATGAAACAGTTTAATATATTTAAAATATGTCACACACAATTCCCCCTTTTACCATTATCTAATGGAATTCTTTTGCGTGGCCCTGTAAATGAATAATAGCTGCATTTTCACCTCATATTTTATAGAATGCATATTTTAACGCACCTCGTAAAATCATATAAATTTTAATATGTTTGACAGGGTACAACATCTTTAAAATTCCTTTGAAACGATTTTTCCCCATAGGCCATAATGTAATGGGAAATTTTTGATTCTCTCTGTAGATAAAGTAATCATGGTAGAAACTTCATTTTCAATAGCGTTCGTGCTAGAGTAAACGTCAATAACGTCCTAAAATTTCATGGCAATCCGAGTATATTTACATGAGTTAGAGCGCGGAGAGACGGCCAGACGGCCAGACAAACCGAATTCATAAGCACTTTTCAACTTTGTTGGAAAGTGCTAAAAAATAACGTTACGTGACACCTGGACAAAATTATAAATTCAAAGTTATGAATTTCTATATTCTTGTATTTTTGATCTGAATAAATGCATTTTATGATAAGAACTAATAAATGGAGTCATTAAGGACCAATGCATTTCAATACATCGTTGCATTTTTAAAATTTTCTCAAAAAGATGTGTATTTATAGTATAGCATATGACTAAACCGAATTTACAAAGTTAAAGAAGGGAACATAATTTGAATCTTGGTGCTAAGAATTAATATACACATTTAAAAATGAGTTGCGCTGCTATTTTTCTAGATTACTTGGAATATGCGGATCGGCATAGGTGAAATAAGTTATCCCAACTGCTCCATAGCTAACTGGTTCTATGCTGAAAGTATAATTATTTTAAAATCATATGCGTTTGGATATTGATATCCATCCTGATAGACAATTCGAACCACCGCACCCCCAACCATTTTCAGTGGGGTTTAGATCAAGGCTGAGGTCTTGCTATTTCATGACATTCACATGCTAGCGCTCAAATCACTATTTTGTACATTTTGCAGAGTGAGTTGCTGCATTATTTTGTTAAAAAATCCAGTTTATTCCAGCAGTCAATGGGGCATAATGCATTAGATTATCTTCAAAGCGTTATCTGGTAATCATCTGCTTTTTGTTTTCCATTAAGGGTGTATTCCAATTCAAACTCTTATTTTCTGATTTATTTTTAAATTCACTTTTGCTCATAAATGCAACAAACTGGCAAATTCCCTTATATAGAAACTGTATAATGTGCCGTACTTGAGGATTTTTTGATAAAGGCAGAAAATATTACAAAAAATGTTGCCAAAATTGGCACTTTGAAGTGAATTTTCCGAAGTGAGAGATCTGGGAACGAAGAAAATAGTCATACCCTGGAAATAATGTTGTTTATAAATGAAATTTTAATGAATTGAGAAAAAATGAAATCATATGTCATCATATACATCTCTTTAAAAGAGTTCCAAAACAAGTTTAAAGTTTTTACGTTTAAAATTGAGTCTGAAAATGTATCGGAAAATTTCGAGATTTTTAAAGTATAAATAAATTTTTTCGAATACACCCTTAAGAAAAGCTAAAGCAGTTTTATCATTCGAGAAAAAACAGCCCATACCATAGTGGATCTTCCACCAAAGTTTCGGCTTAAGATATGCCGTCCTTCATGCATATTAATATCATAGCAGTAGTATATTAAGCCATTTGGGTCGTCTAAATTAAACTTCTTTTCATCTGATTAGATGAGTGTGCGGCACTCCGTTGTCCACGACATGCGCTGCTGTGCAAAGTGAAGCATGTTTATCATAGGATAACCAGGACCTGATTACTGCACAGGCCAACTAGGTCATGGCCTTGGGCCCACTGCTGCAAGAAGCCCAAAATTGAGTAAAATGATTTAGAAAAAAAGTCTTAACATTGCAGTTTTTATAATAATAATTTTTCAAAAAACAAAAATTATTTTGATTAACCGTTGCAATTGTATCATAATATCTAATAATATCCCCCCTCCTATGCCCCCTCCCCAAAATATAGCTACTATTCCGCTGCGAGGGGCCCCCAAAAAGGTGCTAGGCCTTGGGCCCCGTACAACCTTAATCGGGCTCTGATGATAACGATCAAGTTTTGGCTTTACTTTCATTTTTTACATTTGAGCTCGGAGCTCATTTAACTAATTCATCTAATAATTCAAGAACTTAGATTTAGATTTAAATCATTTACAATTTGGCTAGAAGAAGTTTCGATTACTCATGGCAATCCAAAATATTTTTGAATGCGTTCATTAATACTTAATACCAGGATTCAAATCATGTTCTTTCCTTTAACTTTGTAAATTACTCTTATCGGTTTAGTCATGTGTTATGTTAAATGTACACATCTTTTTGAGAAAATTTAAAAAGTGATTGATGTATTAAAATGGATTGATCCCTAATGACTTCATTTATGTTTCTTATCATAAAATGCATTTATCCAGATCAAAAATACCAGAATATAGAGATTCACAACTTTGAGTTCATGATTTTGTCCATGTGTCACATGTCATTTTAAAAAGATTATAAATTTTGTTATTTAAATTATTTGCTCCATTTTATTTATGAGTTACATTAAATTTAGATGCATTTTTATAGATATTCCCCTTTATTTTATTAACGTAAAGCTACGCTTATATTATGATTTAAATAAATTGAAATTTTTCTTCGAGTTTATAATTTTGTTCAGGGATATAGATATAGAATTTGTTTTAAAAGAAGCTATATGCATATTAACATATGAAGATTAATTTTTATAAGGTCCGTGCTCCCTAAAAAACTGCTCTATCACCATTTAATAAACACATTTTTAAAAATCCCACTCTTTTACGACCAAAACATGTTTGGAATTTAAAGAAATTTCAATTTTTACTGTTCTAAAAGTACTTCTTTTTGTTTTTAGTGCAGCAGAAAACATTGAAACTGCGTAAAATTCATTGTTTCACAAAGTTTGCTGCAAAAGATTTTTATAATGTGCTCCTTAGAAAAAGAGCAAAATTTTTCTAAATATAACTCATAAAACACCGACACCGTATAAAAATTAAATTTTGCATTTTAATATTAGCTTATATAAAAGCTGTATTTCATTTCTATAATTGCTGAATATTTATATCAACAGTGATTTATGAGCTAATAAAGCAGGCATATGTTCAAAATTTTTCAGTATATACAGGGCCGTAGCTAGAAGTGAACAATGGAGGAGAGGGCTCAAGAAAATGTAAGGGAGGGATCATAATTATTTTCTCTCTTTCTCTCTGATACAGAAAAATAAATTAGTGCATATTCACATTGTAGGTACTATGTTTCTTATTAAACTGATGTACCTTCATTTTATGCTACGAAAAATATATGATGATGAAAATTTTGAGTGTATAACTGGTGCAAAATTAAAATCATGTTAGCTTCATATGTGCAAATAGGATGAGCGAGTGTTGAAACACGTATTTTAGATACAATTTAGTATTTCTGCATAAATGCGAAAGGGTCTCAAAACTAAATTAGATTTTTGAACAGAATTTCATTTAAATTTTCGGAACAGAAATTCATTTAGTGAGCTTGAAATCTTTTCCAGGGAGGGAGATCAAAATATTTTAGGGGGGCTGACCGCTCATAACACCCTTTTAGCTACGGCCCTGAGTATACATCAAAAGGAGCCCTCAGAAAGTCAAGCCTAAGGGCCCGGGTGAGGAGTACTACCCACCGCCTTCCTCAACTTTTTTACTTGAAAAATTTTGTCAACTTTTAATCAAATATTCTCCAGTTGATTACCCCCTCCCCCCATGACTAACGGAATTTTCTGCATACACTTTATGCACCTTGAACGACTTAGTATAGTATAAGCCACAAGTTCTTCACTTTGAGATTCTTGGCTTGTATTCATGATATTCATTTAATTATGCCTCTTTTTCTGGATTCCCATTTTTATTAAAAGTCGAACTGTTTGACCGAAAAAAAAAATGCAAGTAGATTTGCAATTCAATACATACATTTTCTTAAAAAAAGAAGAAAAAAAGATAAAAGAGCGAAAGAAAAGAAACTGCCTTCTTCCTTCCAACAAAGAAAAAAAAGGTGGAAAAAGTAAAAAAACGTAGAAAAAAAAGTAAGAAAAGGAAATATCCGCTAAATGACTCCAATTCATATCCACAAACATTCTCATGTTTCCTTCTTCTGATGATTTCACAAAGACGAAAGTATGAGAGGAGTTTGAATTTGAATTGTCATATGATTTCCCTAGTTTTTTCACTAAAAGAATTCATTTTTTAGTGTTGCACTCTGAAGACAACCTACCCTTTTCCTGAGTTAGACTCTCCTTTACTTTATAATACATATGTTAATAAGTAAAAGAAATCGAAAAGAGAGAAATTCGACACTTTCAAATATGAATATCCCCCCCCCCTTTTTTTTTATTGTTAATGAATTTTAAGACAAAACTTCCTCCAAATATATCTGCGAGAAGTGACATTGCGTGTAGAGGAAAGACCTCCCGCAGTGTGTCACTTCTGCTCGAGGAAATCATTACGTTACATAGGGTCGCTCGTTAGATTTCCCCCCATTCGTTGCCATGGAAAAAGGATAGAGTAGGGGAAGTGACGTCACTCCCACAATCGATGTCCTCCAAGAGAGAACTACTAAATGGAAAAGAGAAAAGGAAGAGGATAATTTTATCCGCTCGGTGATGCAGTTGTCAGGGGAGAGATAGCAAGAATGCAATATAATATCGATTTAGGGATTTCTGTTTTAGCTCATTTCAATTAACGATTCGCTTAAAAGAAGCTGAATCAAATGAAGGATTCGTAGAATTTCGCGTTCACATAAAGAGTAAAATGGTGATATTATAATGCTATAAATCGTAATTTCCCTTGGCATTTTGTAAACTATGTCGTAAATGCGCTGCAATATAACTAGGAATCAATCAAACTGTAGGTCAAGAGGAGGTCTAGACCAGCCATACTCAAGCCTGTGGGCCGCATGTGGCCCGGCGACATTTTATGTGCGGCCCGAGGCATATAATCATTAAGCCATATTTATGCAAATAATTGAGATGCATATAGAAAATAATTTATGATTTTCGGCGATTTTTTATGTATTTTCATGAAAAGATAATTAGATGTAACGAGCTATTTTAACTTGAAAACTGTGTTAAAAGCCGTTTCCTTCCTATTTGTCCTATAGAAAAGTACACATCTTTTAATTTTCAACAATAATAAAACATCATTACAAATTACATTTGCACTATATATTTCTACAGTTATTATCATTATTTTTTTTTTTCATTGAGCAAAATATGGATTTATTAGAGAAAATCGCCTTTGAAATGCTGCTTTGTTATAATTATATGTTTCATGCTAATACCACTTTTTAGGGTTGAATTTTCGTCGCTGAAAAAATTGGCGCCGAAAGAATTTTACAGTAAAATTTCAAACAGCAGAGTTTATTATTTGGAAAGAATGGTGTTAAATTTTTTTATGATATTTCTTCCGAGACAAATGTTCTACCCGAATGGTAATGTTAACTTTCCTGTATTGCATTGTTAGACTACTATGTTATTATTATTATTTTTTTTTTTTAAATCTTTTTAAAAAATGTATTGCGACCCGTCTCAAATCGGAATCTTCTGTTTGCGGTCCACCTAAAGCCTGAAACTTATGGTTCCGGCCCGCGAGAAAAAAAGATTGAGTATGGTTGGTCTAGACCCTCTCTAAATTTATTTTTAAACATATTTTTAAATTCATCTTTATTTTTATATCTATATATACAAAAATACAATTTTTAAACGAAAAACCACAAAACTAAAAATTGTAATCGTTTTTGTTTGTCTGAACTTACAGACAGTACCTGATTTACAGCAGGGCATTCAGGGAATGGAGGACCCCTGATTTTCAAGGAGCCCCAAATGTAACTGATGGTCCTCAAATTATTCTCCAAAACCTGATGCAGCTTTAACGGAATTTTACATTTCATTCTATATATTCTGTTGTATTCGTATTATATTTTTATAACATCGCATAATTTTGTTTGAATGATCCATATTTAATTACAGGGAAAATTTTCTTTCAACTTTGTCACTTTAAAAGTGCATTGCATTTTTCATTTTTTAACTCTATTACTGTTCTCGTTAGACTATTTTTGGTTGATGAGCATAGCTCGTAGAGGCAGAGCCTCCTAATATATTATAAATAAATGTAGCTTGGTATTGCACAAAATTTAATATTTGTTGCTGTGTACTTATTATTAGTTGTCGCATCATTTCACAAATATAGACTTGCATAGGAAAAGATAATCAGCACTACACAGTTTATTATAAGCAGGGTTGGAATTTTTGCCGGGACAGTGGCAAAAACTGGAAAAAAAACCTGGGGAAAAAAATGACAAATTCTTATTTCTCTGTAATATGAAATAAAATCTATAATCTAATATGGATAATAATGGTATAAGCAATTAAATTTAATAACATATCATTTAATACTATTTCTATTTTTATTTAATTTGCTTATTAATAAATATAATTAAATATTTTTACATATTTTGAATCTTTATCAAATAAGTGGGAATAATTTATAACTTTGGTGTCTAATACCTTATAATATATATGCAATTTAAGAACCAAATTAAAAAGAATTTTTTAAAAAGTAATTTGACAGCTAATAATATTATTTAAATCATCAAAAGGTTTTATATAATTTTGCTACTTTTGTTTCATGTGGTGAATCTTAAAAATATGTAGATATTTATGTCTTTGATGTAAATTAATAATTATTTATCTGATGAAACTGGTATGTTCTGTGACAATTAAAAAAGTAATTACAATAAATTAAAAATTATGTACTGAAAAAAATTCTCTTGTGTCTTGTTATGAAACTAGAATTCTTTTTCATCCCATTACACTGCAAGAAAGCGACAAAAAATTACATTCATTAGGTAAATTTCATAAAATGCATAATTATACTTATTAAAGTTAAGGGTGTATTTCGATTCAAACTGCTTATTTTCCGATTTATTTTTAAATTCATTTTTACTCTCATACGCATCAAACTGGCAAGTCGTCTTATTTAGAAAGTACACGAGGTGCCGTGAATGCCGATTCTTTAATAAATGCAGAAAATAGTGCAAAAAAAGCAATCTAAATAGGCAATTTGAACCGATTTTTCCGAAGCGGGAGATCTGGGAAAGCAAAAAAGGGTCATACTGCGAAGATATTTGTTTATAAATCTAATTCTAATGGATGGACTGTAAAATGACATCACACGGCACCTTACACATCTCTTCGAAAATCCCCTCACCAAGTTTCGTATTTCTACTTTTAAAAATGTGTCTGAAATTTTATCAGAGAATTTCGAGATTTTCTAATACAGTTTCCGATACATTTTTAAAAGTAGAAAGATGAAACTTGGTGAGGGGATTTTTGGAGAGACGTACAAGGTGCCGTGTGATGTCATTTTACATTCCATCGATTAGAATTCGCTTTATAAACAATTATCTTCTCTTTTTTTCGTTCGCAAAACTCCCGCTTCGGAAAAATCAGTTGAAAATGCCTTTTTTTGCAACATTTTCAATATTTTGCAATTATCAAAGAATCGACAATCACGGCACTTTGTGCACTTTCTCAACAAGACAATTTGCCAGATAGATGCACGTGAGAGCAAAAGTGAACTCAAAAATAAATCGGAAAATAAGCAGTTTGATTCGAAATACACCCTTAAGAGTTAAAAAATAAATTTAGAATATTGATTTTTTAACTAAGTTTCTTTTTTCTTACATGAAATATTTTTTCTTTGTGTGTGAAAAAATAAATAAATAAATAAATAAAATAAAATAAAATAAAAAAGTTACAGCCTATTTTTGCCACCACTTTGGCAAAAACCTATTTTTTCAGGGGCGGTTTTAACCAGGTTTTTTCCATGTTTTTTTTTCCACCTATGCCAAAAACTCGACAACCCTGATTATAAGACGTTTACCCATTTTTTTATTATTTGTTATTGCATTTGCTTATCTATTACTTGTTACATGATTCCAGATATATAGATTTGCATAGGAAAAAGTAATCACCACCGCATAATTTAGTAAAAGATGTCAACTCATTTAAGTATATATGAGTATATAATCATCATCATGATGATTACATACGATTATAAGCGTATTACATACGTATGATTTATCATCATCATTAATAATCATCATAATTAATTTTGATGATTATTAAATATGAAAGAGGTCTTTTTGAAGAAAGTACAAATTTTTTGCATTGGATAAGCTGAGATCGATCTGTATCAGGCATTTTTTTTAAAAATATATTATACTGTTTCGTTTATGCATATTTTTTTATGAGAAAGCTTTCACTTTCGGAACCGGTTTGGAAAACGAAAGCACTCTCATAAAAAATAACCAAAATCGAAAAGGTAAAAAATGACTAAAATTCTAAAATGAAAAAAAAAAAAGGAAAGAGTTAAGGCGGGATTTTGCAATGCTAATAAAATTAGAAATCGAATTATCGAAACTAAAGAAAAGATAAAATACTTTGATAGATTTTTTTTTTTAGATGCTTTATTTTCTTATGTTCCTATGTATTGAAATATTTTTTAATAATTACATAACTTTCCTTTTATAAAAGTTGGAAAATAAACAGTGTTTTGTCATTTTTCGATTAATATTTTTCTCTTGGTATGTACATATATATTTTCACTAAGTGCAATGTAAATGAAAAATAAATTTAAAAACAACGTTGAAAACGCCAGAATATGCAAACTCCGAGTAAACTAGTTTCGGTAGCCTTTATCATACCGCCTACAGTGCAAAGAACAAGAAAGAAAAAAAAAATCACACGTCAAGCATAGATTATGAAGCACTTTCCAATACGTTCAGAATAATGTAATGAAACTGCAACGTTTAAAATTTTTAAATATTACGTCTCATTTCACCACATGGAAATGTAAAATGCATTTCAAAACCGAATTTCTGCTGTTTCCTTCTAGAATTGGAAAACTATCCGATTTTTTCAGCAGCTCTGCATTTGATATAGAGATTTGTATCTATTAAAAACATACATTCCAAAATTTAGTTCGTGTATTTCAGAAAAATCCTCCTTCAACAATTCCCTCTAATAAGGAGAATGGTATGCGAATACTTTTGTCCAGCCTTGTATATGAGGTATAGAATTTACGTATAAAGAGTAATATGCGAAAAACTAATTAAATTAAAAAGCGGATACCGAATTTTAAAGCGTACTCTCCAGCAATTATTATGCAAAGACAGTACTGGAACCGATTTTTGTGTGTGTGTGTGTGTGTGTGTGTGTGTGTGTGTGTGTGTGTGTGTCGTCCCTGTAAACTAATAAAAAAAATCTATGAAACTCTGTCTTAACGTGATCGTAGTGAAATTCAGTGATTTATATCAGTTTCAATACATTCGAAATAGCGTAATTTCATTAAAGTATTCTCTAAACGATTTTTCCCATATACCATAATGTGATCGAATTCTTTTGGGTGTCCCTGTAAATAAACCATTAATCATACATACTTCATATGCAATACCAAACACAGTTTGGTGACCCTAACTAAGAATTACCTATTGCATGAAAATCTGATATATTTATGTGGGTTGGAGCGTGGACAGATGGACAGTCAGATCGAATGCATAAGCACTTTTCAACTCTGTTGGAAAGTGCTAATAAAAACGAAAATTTACTCATTTTTATAGGAGTGAAATATTTCTCCTATATAATTGAGTAAGTTTCCGTTATCCTTTGTACTGAAGACTTGCTCAATTACACTGGATAAAAATTTCTCTACTATACTCTGTAACTCGACTTGATCAGATATTTTTTACACTGAGCTAAAAGATTACCAAAGCTATAGTCTGGTAAAATTTTGCATATTCTGGCGTTTTAAATGCTGTTTTCAAATTAAACTGCTCCTAGTAGCATCTTAGTAATTAAAGCTATTTACCATTCCCGTCATTCCGTCGGATGTTCTTAAATCGAAAAGGCCAACTTTGTGACATATGCTTTAAATTATTTTTGCTCGGAAACGCATGAAAATAGCAGGTGTTATTATTCAGAAACTGTCTAATTGCACTCAGTTTTCTGTTTTTTTTTTTTTTTTTTTTTTTTTTTTTTAAGGCAAAAGAATTTTCATAACAAGCCTTCAAAGTTGACGTTTTTGAGCACATTTCCGGACGAAAACAGAAAAATCCGCCGAAAAGAGGAGAAAAACGGGTGATCACGTGATCGAAATAGCTTAGAACTTGATAGGTAATTTAATTATCATAAAATGGAAAAACAAGTTCGATTCGAAATCGCTTCCATAGTCAGCATTCCAATTTTATATCTTTCTGTTAAAAAATGAATTTGTAAATGTGTCAAAACGTTTTGAGCTTGTTGAGCGGAGCAGTTGACGCCCTTATGTTTAAGGGCGTATTCGAAAAAACGCTTTTCTACCTTCAGCAGCTCGAAATTTTCCGATACAATTTCAGACACATTTTCAAAAGTAGAATCATGAAACTTGCTGAGGGGATTCTTGAAGGGACGTGTGAGGTGCCGAGTGAAGTCTTATTACGCTAAATTAGCAATTTAATTTTATTTGATTTTCTTATATAATGTACATTTATGTTTCTAAATCTCTTTTTTTCCCCTGTGCGCCTATTATAGCTCTTAAAACAACAACAACAACAAAGTAATTTAAATTGATGTTGAAAACTTTCAATGCGTTTTCTGAAAAAATTGATTTTTATCAGAAAAGGTGAACGACTATTGCTGTAATAGAAAATTTAGTAACCTATACAACCATGAAATTGTCTGTGTAACTTTTTGATAATATCAAGAGTGTAATGAACTAAAGAATTTGCTCTAAGTGACTTATTTGTTGATATGTTGCTAATTTTTATGAAGAGTTACACTTAAAATTACTGAAATTTTCTACGTAATTGTATATAATCAGCTGTATCCCTTTTAAATTCTGTATATTGACTAGTTTTTAGTTCAACACTTTCAAGAGTGTTTAATATGCATGTGTTAAAAAAAATGTGTTATACGCATTTTTTTTTTTTTTTTTTTTTTTTTTTTTTAAGACGGGGTCGTTTTTAAAAATAAAAAAATGCCAAAAAATGACCAAAATTCTTCATAGTTTCAAAAAGTTGCATAGATATTACAAATTATTTATAATTTTCTTTATTCTGTGTTAAATGATACTGCAAAATACCAAAAAAAAAAGTGTCACAAATAGAGTTTAAATAAAATGGCTCCAAACGTAGTATGATACTTTAAGGATGTTCTTAAATAAAAAAAGGCAAATTTGTGACACATGCATTAATTTATTTTTGTTCGGAAATGCATGAAAATAGCAGGTGTTGTTATTCAGAAACTGTCTAATGGCACTCATTCTTTTGTTTTTTAAAAAAACACAATAGATTTTTCATAACAAGCCTTCAAAGTTGATACTTTTGAGCATATTTCCCGACGAAAGCAGAAAAACCGGTCGAAAAGGAGGAGAAAAACGGGTGATTGCGTCATCAAAATAGCTTATAACTCGATAAGTAATTTAATTATCATAAAATGGAAAAATAAGTTCAATTCGAAATCACTTTCATAGTCAGGCATTAAAATTTTATAACTTTCTGTTAAAAAATGAATTTGTAAATGTGTCAAAACGTTTTTCGCTTGTTGAGCGGTTCAATTAAGAACACTCTTAAGGGTGTATTTCAATTCAAACTAGTTATTTCCTGATTTATTTTTAAATTCATTTTTACTCTGAAACACACGAGATTGACAAGTTCTCTTATTTAGAAACAACACAACGTGCCGTGCTGGTCGATTTATTTTATTTTATTATTATTATTTTTTTTATATAAATGCAGAAAATCCTGCATAAAATTCTCTTAAAATTGGCATTTCAAACCGAATTTTCTGAAGCGAGAGATGTGGGAAGCGGATAAAGAAGGTCACACTGAGAAAGTAATTGTTAATTAATCAAATTATAATGAACTGAGCGAAAAATGAAATCACATCGCATCTTGTACATCTTTTCAAAAACCATCGCAGCAAGTTTCATGTTTCTATTACTTTTAAAAATGAACCTGAAAATGTATCAGAAACTTTTGAGCTGTGAGGATGGAAAAATATTTTTTCGAATACACCCTTAACTCCTTCGGGACGGGAGCCTTTTGTGAAATTTTAAATGTTTTGTCACCGCGGTTTTTAAAAATAGAAATTCATGCCTTGTTAAATCGAGAAAATGCTCTGATTAAATAAAGCAAATTTTATAGAAAACATTTACTTGCGTGTATAAACAGTGGCGCCAACTTTTGAAAAATATTGGGTTGACTCAAAAATATTGGATGGGCTCATAAATATTTTTCTAAAAGAGTGTAACCAGTTTGTTTTCCTTTGAAGCGTTGACAGATGGTGAACGATGAGAATTTAAGTCAACCTATCATTTTTTTTATAACGTTGCAATTTTATTAAACTGTATTCTCATGATGCGTTTTACCTTCTAAAATCACTAATATTTATAATTATGTTATGATAACATGAGCATGACTGTAAATTAAATTAGCAAAGTGTTAAACAGAGAAAAAAAAAAAAAAAAAAAATCAGTCATTTGGGATTTATGGGTATCAGTCGGTGAATTAAAATACATGGTCATAATAAATTTTATTATGAGGAGAAAAAACAACAACAAAGTAATAATGAAATAAATAACTAGAATGATGAAAATTTGGCACGCTATGATTCCAAAATTATTGGGTGGGCTCGGCCCCACGGGTCCATATAAGTTGGCGCCACTGCGTATAAAGAAAGATATTTAAATCTTTTTGGGGCACGTATACATATAGATCATCCCCAAGGGATTAAAGTGACATAATCATTGATTCTCAAGGGATGACAGTTCAACAAGGTTTCTCAGAATTATTCTTTACATAAAATATATTTCTAAGTAATTACGAAAATTGGAACTGTTTTGTTAAGGACATACCATCAAATTATATCATGGCCATATTCCAAAATATCCACATCCTTTTTAAGAAATTTTTTTAAAAAATATCTCGAGTCAATAATACTTGTTAAATGAAAATCAAGTTTAAATTTTGTTCGGTGAATCATATTTTTTTTCTCCTTCGTGGCTTTCTTCAATCACCTGCATCAAGAATATATGCAGGTGCTATTCTTATTATACAGATGTTTTATGATCTGTCGGGTGATCGTATATTCTCAAAACTGGATTGTTTGAGTCTGTCCTCAAAGGAGCTATTTCCAGACACATTTCTGAATTCATTTTTGGTCGGAAAAACACGAAATCGACAGGTGTTCTTATTCATAAAGCATGTAATTGACTCTCGTTTTAAATTTTTGCTAAAGGCAGGAGATCTTTCACAAAATAACGGAAAAACTTGTCAAAGTGGCCGCACAATTGGATTAGTTTACATCCTAAGATTTTCATCCTGACTCTTTCGGGGCATACATTGAAGAGGGAACGTTTGAGGGAATACGATATTCTCCGAGTTTTCAAAAATACTCATAAAAAGCTGGGCAAATATAACGTTTGTATAATTTTTGGTAATTTTGGACACATCTCCACCCTTTTTCGATATTATACAAGATCATCCCTTGAATCTTTTGATCATCTCTTGAATTTCTTTCTTTCTTTTTTCTTTTTTTTTTTAACCATTGAAAAATGGTTGTTGTTTTCGGTGGAGGATTGAAAAAACGACGTGGTCACTTTTGAATTTAAATTAAATTCTTTACTTTTAGAAAAAATTTTATTTGAATTTAAATTACACCCTTTACTTTTAGAAGAATTTTTATTTGAATAGGAAATGAAAATGTTTAAAATGATTGTAATAAAGGAGAAAACTAACAAATTTAAAAATGGGTAGACGGAAATTAACAGATACGGAAAAAGCCAAAGCCAAAGAAATGAATGACCGTGAATGTCGCATTCAATGACATTAAACACAATACGCGTACTTAAACAATCATAAAGTGATTTCTATTTCGACTTTTTATTAATGTTTTATTAATTTATTTGTTCTTTTGTTATTTAAAATAAAAATTTAGTCAACATGTATAAGTTGCTTATTAGTTTGCCGATTCGTATCATTTGGCGAAATTGGTCGACGGGATAACTAAGTAGTTCTGCATTTGGTTTGGCGCAAAAACGTTTTTCAATGCAGAAAACGAGAAAATCAAAAGATTATCGAGCCGCTGATAGTGATAACCAATTACGTGTTGAAAGGCGATCACGAAAAAAAAAAAAAAAAAAAAAAAAAAGCAATTTAAGGGTGTATTCGAAAAAACGCTTTTCCACCTTCAACAACTCGAAATTTTCCGATACAATTTCAGACACATTTTTAAAAGTAGAGACGTGAAACTTGCTGAGATGATTTTTGAAGAGATGTACAAGGTGCCGTGTGATGTCTTTTTATGCTCAATTCGTTAGAATTTGATTTATAAACAATTACCTTCTCAGTATGACCCTTTTTTTCGTTCCCAGATATCCTGCTTTGGAAAAATCGGTTCAAAATGCGTTTTTGATTGCTTTTTTTGCAATATTTTCTGCATTTTTCAAAGAATCGACAATCACGTCACCTTGTGTACTTTCGAAATAAGACAATTTGCCAGTTTGATGCATTTGAGAGCAAAAATGAATTTAAAAATAAATCGGAAAATAAGCAGTTTGAATCGAAATACATCCTTAATGCCGAACCGATTAATTGTAAAACATCATGTCTCGAGGGCGAGCAATCCACTAGCCATGGCGTTTTACAATCGGTCGGTTCTAACCAGGAAAATTTGAGTGCCAATAGTGATTCTAACAAGCCGGAAAATGTTATAGCAATTACTCTTGATTTTCCACCACCTAAAAATAAAACTGAAAAGCAATCGGCTTGGGAAAAACTGGAAAAAAACTTTTTGATTCAATGTCTGATGGACCCATTCACAGATGCATGTGCTGCGATCGACTTTGGTTTAAAACCTCCATTACCAAAATTCTGCTCTGTAAAATCAAACAGTATATGCCAAAGTCTTATAAGTATAACTGTATATGCCAAAGCTGTATTTCAATAATGATTATTTTCGCACCAACAATGTTACATAGTTTGAAATGTTTCTTTCGTCGCCAACTTTTATGCTTGGCGATAATGGAGTGATGTAACTTAAACGAACCGTACCTTCAAATTGCAACATGTATAAAGTCATTTATAGCAGTGGTACGGATAATACACAATAAAACAACTGGTATTTAGCGTAAAATGATAGATGAATGTTTTGAGTAAAACATTTTTCAAATAATTGATGTAATTTCTTAAATTACATTTTTTTTTTTTTTTAAAGTTATTGCATAACTTTTATCGCGGGCTTTGAGCGCGGCGACCGAATCCAAAAATTCCGTAACGAGAAATATCCTAACACATCCGTAACGAAAAAACCTAACACTCGGCTACAATCGTTTCACTTCGGCAGACTTCGGCATGGTATCCTTCGGTAGACTTCGGCAGACATTGACGCGATATTTTTCAGATATTTAGAGGATATCAAGTCTCAACCTTGTATATCTTATTTCAGTTACCATAAATCTATAGTTTCCATAATAAAAATTCCTGATAGAATGTGTATAGAAAAGAATCGTCTTAAGATAAAACAAGGGAGAATAATGTAGCTTTTGGTGAGTGGAGACCCGCCCAATGGTGAGGGTCGAAAAATTTAAAATGTTTATAACTCGCGATCAATTTTCGTATCGCGGCCAAATTTTGTTTAGTAATTTATTATGAGACAGTGTTACTTTTGGTGACAGGAGACCCCCGCGGTGACGGTCGAAAAAGTTAAAATGCTTATAACTCACGGTCTAATTTTCGTAGCGCGGCCAAATTTTGTTTAGTAATTTATTATGAGACAGTGTTAATTTTTGGTGAAAGGAGACCCCCCCCCCCCACGGTGAGGGTCAAAAATTTAAAATGCTTATAACTCGCGATCTAATTTTCGTAGCGCGGCCAAATTTTGTTTGGTAATTTATTATGAGACAGTGTTACTTTTGGTGACAGGAGATCCCCCATGGTGAGGGTCGAAAAAATTAAAATGCTTATAACTCACGGTCTAATTTTCGTAGTGCGGCCAAATTTTGTTTGGTAACTTATTATGAGACAGTGTTATTTTTGGTGACAGGAGACCCCCCACGGTGAGGGTCAAAAATTTAAAATGCTTATAACTCGCGATCGAATTTTCGTAGCGCGGCCAAATTTTGTTTGGTAATTTATTATGGGACAGTGTTACTTTTGGTGACAGGAGATCCCCCATGGTTAGGGTCGAAAACTTTAAAATGCTTATAACTCGCGATCTAATTTTCGTAGTGCGGCCAAATTTTGTTTGGTAATTTATTATGAGACAGTGTTACTTTTGGTGACAGGAGATCCCCCATGGTTAGGGTCGAAAAATTTAAAGTGCTTATAACTCGCGATCTAAGTTTCGTAGTGCGGCCAAATTTTGTTTGGTAATTTATTATGAGACTGTGTAAATATTTAGTGACAGGAGATCCCCCATGGAGAGGGTCGAAAATTTTAAAATGCTTATAGCTCGCGATCTAATTTATCGTCGTGCGGCCAAATTTTGTTTGGTAATTTACCATGAGACAGTGTTACTTTTGGTGACAGGAGACCCCCCCACGGTGAGGGTCGAAAAATTTAAAATGCTTATAACTCGCGATCTAATTTTCGTAGCGCGGCCAAATTTTGTTTCGTAATTTATTAGGAGACAGTGTTATTTTGGTAACAGGAGATCCCCCATGGTGAAATGTCGAAAAATTTAAAATGCTTATAACTCACGATCTAAGTTTCGTAGTGCGGCCAAATTTTGTTTGGTAATTTATTATGAGACAGTGTTACTTTTGGTGACAGGAGACCTCCCACGGTGAGGGTGGAAAAATTTTAAATGCTTATTACTCGCGATCTAAATTTCGTAGCGCGGCCAAATTTTGTTTGGTAATTTATTATGAGAGAGTGTTCATTTTTGGTGACAGAAGACCCCCCCCCCCCCCCACGGTGAGGGTCAAAAAATTTAAAATGTTTATAACTCGCGATCAATTTTCGTAGTGTGGCTAAATTTTGTTTGGTAATTTATTATGAGACAGTGTTACTTTTGGTGACAGGAGACCCCCACAGTGAGGGTCGAAAACGTTAAAATGCTTATAACTCGCGGTTTAATTTTCGTATCGATGCCAAATTTTGTTTGGTAATTTATTATGAGACAGTGTTAATTTTTGGTGAAAGGAGACCCCGCCCCCCCCCTGGTGAGGATCGAAAATTTTAAAATGCTTATAAATCGCGATCTAATTTTCGTAGCGCGGCCAAATTTTGTTTATTAATTTACTATGAGACAGTGTTACTTTTGGTGACAGGAGACCCCCCACGGTGAGGGTCGAAAAATTTAAAATGCTTATAACTCGCGATCTAATTTTCGTAGTGCGGCCAAATTTTGTTTGGTAATTTACTATGAGACAGCGTTACTTTTGGTAACAGGAGATCCCCCATGGTGAGGGTCTAAAAATTCAAAATGCTTATAACTCGCGATCTAATTTTCGTAGTGCGGCGAAATTTTGTTTGGTAATTTATTATGAGACAGTGTTACTTTTGGTGACAGGAGACCCCCCACGGTTAGGGTGGAAAAATTTAAAATGCTTATAACTCGCGATCTAATTTTTGTAGCGCGGCCAAATTTTGTTTGGTAATTTATTATGAGAGAGTGTTCATTTTTGGTGACATGAGACCCCCCCCCCCCCAACGGTCAGGGTCGAAAAATTTAAAATGTTTATAACTCGCGATCAATTTTCCTAGCGCGGCCAAATTTTGTTTGGTAATTTATTATGAGACAGTGTTAATTTTTAGTCACAGGAGATCCCCCATGGTTAGGGTCGAAAAATTTAAAGTGCATATAACTCGCGATCTAATTTCGTAGCGCGGCCAAATTTTGTTTGGTAATTTATTATGAGACTGTGTAAATATTTAGTGACAGGAGATCCCCCATGGAGAGGGTCGAAAATTTTAAAATGCTTATAACTCGCGATCTAATTTTCGTAGTGCGGCCAAATTTTGTTTGGTAATTTACTATGAGACAGTGTTACTTTTGGTGACAGGAGACCCCCCACGGTGAGGGTTGAAAAATTTAAAATGCTTGTAACTCGCGATCTAATTTTCGTAGCGCGGTCAAATTTTGTTTGGTAATTTATTATGAGACAGTTTTACTTTTGGTGACAGGAGACCCCCCACGGTGAGGGTCGAAAAATTTAAAATGCTTATAACTCGCGATCTAATTTTCGTAGTGCGGCCAAATTTTGTTTATTAATTTACTATGAGACAGTGTTACTTTTGGTGACAGGAGACCCCCCACGGTGAGGGTCGAAAAATTTAAAATGCTTATAACTCGCAATCTAATTTTCGTAGTGCGGCCAAATTTTGTTTGGTAATTTACTATGAGACAGCGTTACTTTTGGTAACAGGAGATCCCCCATGGTGAGGGTCTAAAAATTCAAAATGCTTATAACTCGCGATCTAATTTTCGTAGTGCGGCGAAATTTTGTTTGGTAATTTATTATGAGACAGTGTTACTTTTGGTGACAGGAGACCCCCCACGGTTAGGGTGGAAAAATTTAAAATGCTTATAACTCGCGATCTAATTTTTGTAGCGCGGCCAAATTTTGTTTGGTAATTTATTATGAGAGAGTGTTCATTTTTGGTGACATGAGACCCCCCCCCCCCCCCAACGGTCAGGGTCGAAAAATTTAAAATGTTTATAACTCGCGATCAATTTTCCTAGCGCGGCCAAATTTTGTTTGGTAATTTATTATGAGACAGTGTTAATTTTTAGTCACAGGAGATTCCCCATGGTTAGGGTCGAAAAATTTAAAGTGCATATAACTCGCGATCTAATTTCGTAGCGCGGCCAAATTTTGTTTGGTAATTTATTATGAGACTGTGTAAATATTTAGTGACAGGAGATCCCCCATGGAGAGGGTCGAAAATTTTAAAATGCTTATAACTCGCGATCTAATTTTCGTAGTGCGGCCAAATTTTGTTTGGTAATTTACTATGAGACAGTGTTACTTTTGGTGACAGGAGACCCCCCACGGTGAGGGTTGAAAAATTTAAAATGCTTGTAACTCGCGATCTAATTTTCGTAGCGCGGTCAAATTTTGTTTGGTAATTTATTATGAGACAGTTTTACTTTTGGTGACAGGAGACCCCCCACGGTGAGGGTCGAAAAATTTAAAATGCTTATAACTCGCGATCTAATTTTCGTAGTGCGGTCAAATTTTGTTTGGTAATTTATTATTGGACAGTGTTACTTTTGGTGACAGGAGATCCCCCATGGTTAGGGTAAAAAAATTTAAAGTGCTTATAACTCGCGATCTAATTTTCGTAGCGCGGCCAAATTTTGTTTATGAGACAGTGTTACTTTTGGTAACAGGAGATCCCCCATGGTGAGGGTCTAAAAATTCAAAATGTTTATAACTCGCGATCTAATTTTCGTAGTGCGGCGAAATTTTGTTTGGTAATTTATTATGAGACAGTGTTACTTTTGGTGACAGGAGACCCCCCACGGTTAGGGTGGAAAAATTTAAAATGGCTATAACTCGCGATCTAATTTTCGTAGCGCGGCCAAATTTTGTTTGGTAATTTAGTATGAGGCAGTGTTAATTTTTGGGGACAGGAGACCCCCTTCGGTGAGGAACGGAAAATTTAAAATGCTTATAACTCGCGATCTAATTTTCGTAGCGCGGCCAAATTTTGTTTGTCATTTATTATGGTATTGCATACCTTTTATCGCGGGCTTTGAGCGCGGCGAAAGAATCTAGAAATTCTGTAACGAGAAAAAAAAAACCTAACACTCCGGCTAACGTCGCTTCAGTTTGGCGGACTTCAGCACGGTATCCTTCCGTAGACTTCGGCAGACATTGACGCGGTATTTTTCAGATATTTTGAGAATATCAAGTCTTTAACTTTTGTTTTTTATATCAGCTACCATAAACGTATAGTTTCAATGATAAAAATTCCTGATTAACCTACATGTATTGTAAGATAATAGAAATATTTTAAACGATATTAACTTCTCATTTGTTCAATACAAGAAAAAAAATTGTTATCGGTCATCACGCTCAAATTGTTTAACTTGAATTAATAACAAAGACAAAAAAACTGCATAAATAAAAAATAAATAAATAATGATAATTGCATAAGTTGATAAAAAATGCTATGCAATAGCTTTACCGCGGCAGTCCCCGAGAGCCACACGTATTTTTTTTTTTTTTTTTTTTTTTTTTTTTTTTTTTTTTTTTTTTTGGGGGGGGGGGGGGTCATTGCAATAGATTTGGCGTTTTGTATAAAATTCGCAGAAAAACCAGCTAGCGAAGGAAAAAAAAAATGTTTGTCCCGTGATCAAAATCACTTATAACTCGATAGGTAATTTATTTATCAAAAAATGAAATAATCATTTCGATTCCGAATTGCTTTCATAATCAGGTCTGCCAATTTTACACTTTACGTTTAAAAATGTGCCTGTCATTGTGTCAAAATGCCTTGCTGAGCTTGAGAACAGCCTTAATGTAATGATAAAAAAAATTAAGGATAGAGAAAAAAGGGTTTTAAGACCCGAAAAGATATAGAACCTAATTTCGGTAATCTTTCTATTTTCGGTCGAAAACGAAAATGAAATTTTTCAAACAAATGTTCTTTTAAATAAATGTACATAGTAATTAAGAATTTATTTTACATGATTATTAAATAAATACACAAGAATTATTAATTAATTATACGTGTGCCCCAAGCTCAGACCACAGGAATAAAGACTATTGATTCTCTAATTTGAGGACTCAAGATGGTTTTCTATGACTCTGACTAAAACTTTTTATTTTTTATAAAATAAAATTTAATTCATTCATCTACGACGGAAAACGATTGTCTAACTTAACAAATTTCATCTTAGTTAACCCTTGCTAAGTTGTTCAGATGTCAGATCTATTTCGACCCAAAAGCTCATTCAGAGTTTTGACCCTGCGGCTTTTTGCACACCCCCATTATTTTTGAGGAATTGGTTTTTTTTTTTTTTTTTTTTTTTTTTAAATCGTTACAATGTTTAAATTAAACAAAAGAAAATTAAAACATTGACAGGAAACTTGGAAGCAGTATATATTTGAAATAATATACATTCGAAATGAACGCCGTATGAGGGTAAAAAAGATTTCAGGTAGGGTGTCAACGATTTTAATAACTTGATTTAAATCAGCAATTAAATTGTGATTTAAATCGACCATTTTTTTTTAAATAATTGATTAAAATCAAAATTTTTATAAATGTTTAAAATGACATAAAAGTATTAACATCTAAGATTAATTTGGAAATTTTCTACGGGTATTTTGCCTAATGAATGAATAGATGAATAAATAAATAAATAAATAAAATTGTTTCTAAACTTAATTTTTGAAATTTGTAAAACATTAATTACAGTAAGTTTGTAAAGGCATAAAAAGTATTTCATTTAAACATTTCATTTAAATTTAATATAATTTGTGATGTCATAATTTCTTTTAACTAATCAAATTATTCTTTTATTTTTACATAAAATAAATATGGCAAGTATAATACATTTCTGTAAACGAAGAGAGCAAATAACTAGAATCTTATTTTCTCCTTCTATTTTTGCGATATTAAATTTATATCAAATATTGGAGCTAAAGAAGAATGGAAGAATAACATCTAACCAACAGCTGTTGTAAAAGAATGTATAAGAGAAAAAAACTAATTGGTATAAAAATATGTTAAGCAAGAGATCTTGATTAGCAGATACATACTTCCTGTGAGTTAAAATTTAGACGATTAACATTAATTCTTCCTATTACAAATGCAAAATGAGCTATCAATAATATTTGTTAGTTTTGGGGTTGTGCATATATAACGTTATCAGCTTTTTGGTAAATCGAACCCCCTCCTTTCCCATTTCGATATCATTCCTTGCCCCCCCCCCCCTCCGGGTAATGACATCATTACCAAAGTCTTTTAATTTTTTCAATGTATTTCTTTTATTGGAGTGATATACAAAACTAGTAACATACTTTATTGATTCAAATCAAGAGAAGTCAAATATCCCTTTATATCATAAAACACTTGAAAGAAATTCGTATTATTATTTAAAATTATTTTATAATAGTTTTTTGTTAGATAATGCAATCAACAGTAATAATGTCTTGTTGTACTTGCCCCGCACGAATTAGGGAGGGGTGGAAATTTTTATCAACAAAACAAATGGGCAACATTTTTTCTCTTTCTCTATTATTTGTTAGTAAACACAAGCTTCATTTCAAATACACTTCACATGGGGTTTCTCGAGCAGTGATTGTATATGCATATATATATATATATATATGGAGAAGGAAAATAATGTCAAATATTTCATTACTTCATATTTTGGAATTAAATGTTTTTTTAATTTAGTAATTTTAATAAAAACTTTCTATTTACATAAAAATAGATAACATACTAAAAAACGATAACATCCTATTTTGAACCAAAAACCATGTTAAAAATAAAAAAATAATAAAATTTTGGTTGGATCATAAATGATATTGATACCAAAAGACAACCCCACTCTCCCTAGAGATTTCTTACGATATCATTTACCAGACTCCCCTGCCCCCCCTAAAATGGTAACGTTGTATTTGCACAGTCCCTTTGTTTTTTGTGCTAATAATTAATGAAATTACTTACTTGCAGTTTTTATCAATTCTGTAATTGTTTCTTCTAGGCCATGTTTTAAGGATCCCTTTAAAAATTGACAAAATGCCCCTGCTTAAAAAAAAAAAAAAAAAAAAAAAAAAAAAAAAAAAAAAAAAAAAAAAAATTAAACTTTTTATATTACAGATTTTTTAAATACAGTGAAACCTCCAAATAAGGGACACTCCGAATAAGGGACACCTCTATTTAAGGGACAAAAGTTCCGGTCCCAGTCCCTTGGTATAGGAAGTGTAATGTATTTACCTCTGAATAAGGGACACTCGATTTAAGGGACACTTGAAAATGAGATTAACCCTTTCGATTCGGGCGTTTCTTACACAAATTTTATTCAGTTGACACCACTTAAAAAAAAAATTCCCTCAAATACATAATATCAAAAAAGAAACTTTAATTAAATGACAAATTTTATTTTCCTTTGTTATTGTATGACAAAAGCAAATTTTGCAAAGAAAAATGCTGACAAGTCACACTGGACATACGAGTGCAAAATGTTAAAGGGGTTGATTTTTGTATTTAAGATAATGAGGCAGTTATGTTGGTACAGAGATATGCAACTCAACTGATAAGCATTTATTTATCCACAATTCAGATGAAATTATCGAAGTGTGTTTATCACTGTCAGAGCAAGAGGTGACAGTGCAGACAATAATTCCATTGAGTTCACAGCTGAAATTCCAGAATTGGTTAAAAGTCGATTCATAAATTAAAATTCAATTGATCTGTCAAGTCATATCTAGGTGGAAAATAGATATAAACCCAATTTTAGTGATTGATTCGTAGGTTTATCATTGGGGTATCCTGCACCCAGTCCTCCATATTTTCATAGATTTGAGTGCAAGAAAACATAATGGTAAATCTATGAGTCAACCCCTAAATTTTGATTTTTAGGTGTTTTCCACCAAAATATGACTTAGTAGACTAGTTGCATTTTAACATGCATATTGAGTTTTAATTAATTCTAGAATTTCTGCCGTGAACTCGATGACGTGATTGACTGCGTTGGCACTTCCCAGTCTATATGGAAAAAAATGCTGAAAATTGTGAGGGACGACTCTGAAAATGAAAGAGAAAGGAAAATTGTGAAATAAAGAACGTTATAGATGCTTTAAAATATGTAAAGCAATTGAATACTTTTTTCGTAAATACTGCTTATAATGAAGGACTAAGTATGGTAAATGAATGTATGAAAAGTTTAGTAGTAAGAAGAATTGAAATCTGCATAACAATCACTTTTTTATTGATTACATCACAAGTAAGACTCACAAGTAAAATATTATTGCACTTTTTGCATTATAGAAACATTTACGTAAAAAATACAAATCAACAACTCTACAAATCATTTACTAATTAAGTAATCAATTAAAAATTAAATTAATTAATTTTCTATTACTTTTGTGCCTAATTAATGTAATTTATAACTCTCGGGTACATTTAAACTTCAATTTTAATATTTTCTTATTTTTTATGTCCTTATGAATGATTAATTTTTAAAAAACGTAAAAACTCCGAATAAGGGACACCTCTATTTAAGGGACAAAAGTTCCGGTCCCATGGGTGTCCCTTATTTGGAGGTTTCACTGTACATGCGTCGACCATACAAAAATGATAGAACTTTATTTCTTGAGAAAAAAACAGGATATTACTAGACCATGTTTTACCATGTAGACCATAGGTTCCCAACGGGGGCGGTACCGCCCCCCAGTGGGCGCTGGAGCCTTCCAGGGGGGCGGTAGCTAGTCTAGAGAAAAATGGGGGGCGTTAGGACCGTCGAGGGGGGGCGGTCATGACATAACTTCTTATTTAGGAACTAATATAATGAAAATAGTTGATCTCCTCTACATTCCCCCAGTCCGAGACAAAAACCGTAAATTGCACCTTTAAATGGAAATCTATACAGATGAACCTAAATCTGAGGAGGGGGGGGGGGTTAAATTTATAGTACTAATGTCAAAAAATATCCGTGGAACTCGAAGAAGGGCTATGACTCGAATTAAAAATCATTATAAATTCAAAAATTGTGGGGGAAAACATTCGCGGTAATTGGCAGGCTAAAAGTTTTAAACATAATTATTTTTTTTATTAACCTGTATTTCAAAAAATTCTGAAGTATGCCTGAACAAATGTTTTTAAACGAACCCGTGATTTGAATAAGTTAAAGAAATTTGTTTAACCTTAGTGAAAGTGATAAAAATCGTTATATCTATAAATTTGTTTAAAAGTAAATTTATTTAAACTTATATAGGTAAAATTTTATATTTTGAAAATATCTTAATCGAAGAAGAAATACCAGCAGTGCAGTATTGAGTATTTGAAATATTGATCTAGGCACTCTCTTACAAACCAATCGTTACCTATGTTCTTAATTTGCAAAGATATTTTTTCAAATGAAGCCATGAAGCATTCTGGCTACAAGAGCATTTGAATAAACGTGTGCTGATATAGAAAAGACAAAGATATGTCCTATTTTTACTTTTTTCTATCTTTACAAGAAGAAAGCATTAGATTCGTGAAATTTTTCAAGTTCCGGATTTTGGCGGATTCACACGTTTTAGGGGTCAGAGATTCCAAAAACATGTTTTTACAAAATGTTTGTCTGTATGTGACATAAATTTTATAGACGCTCTATCTCAACAACTAATGCACGGAATTTATAAAAAATTTATATTCAGGTATTCTCTGTTATTAATTGATGCTGATTAGTTTTTGGTATAAATCACTCAACAGGTGGCGCTGCTATGCTGCTTTTTTCACGATTTCCGCAACGACTTTATCTTAAGAACCACTATACAGATTTTCACCAAATTTCTGATTTAATTATTCCTTGACATGAATAGATGCTGTTTACATTTTGTTGAAAATCGTTTAACAGTTGGTGCTGTTATGCTACCTTTTTCACGATTTCGGCAACAGCTATATCTCTAGAATTAATGCACGGTTTTCATCAAACTTCAGATTCAGTTTTATCTTGATAAATATTATTTCTGATTATGTTTTGGTGCAAATCGCATAACAGGTGGCGCTTTTATTCTTCATTTTTCTCGATAGTTTCAGTAGTCCTATTTCAAGAATAACGCGCGGAATTTCATGCCATTAGAATTCTCATGGTGGACATAGATTGCCATTTAATTTTGATATTGTGATAGCTAATTTTGAAGCATTAACATGTATAAGATAGAAAAAAGTTTTGAGTTTGTCACATCTGACCAGTTCAAAGACTGGAAAAGAAAAATTTAAAACAATCAACTATATCAAATCTTTTTAAGTCATCTTCTAAACAAGAAGATTACGGACTACGAGCCTCATATATCATTATAATTATTAATCTTGAATGTAGTTAGAGAAATAATAAAAACTGCTCTTCATAATAAGAAACCGTCTGATATCAGTAGAAAAAATCCTGAGTAATAATTCGGTACAAAGAGGAATAGATGGCTAAAAGCATTGAAATATCATTATGTTGTTACTTAAAGACCTCCAAATTTTCCTTCAACTCCATGGATCAGCATTACTAAATAACAAAAACTCATAAAAGAAAAAAAATCAAGGATTATTATCTGCTAAGAATTCGGAAACTGATACAAAGAGAGAATCGATATTTAATACCACGAAATTAGTCCAAGAGAAATAAATTCTTTATCATAATATTTTGTAATTTACTACTGATGTTGCTCGAACAACGACGGGACATTAGGAGAGTTTCATTAACGCATTTTAAACAAGCAGTACTAAATGTACTCTCTGTACATTCCGTTACACATCATCAGCAATTGGTTTAAAAAATTTGGAATGAACACCTGTATACGTCGCTTCATTACATTATTAGAGCAGTCAATAGAAATAGAAGCAATTCATTGAATGATAGGATATTTTACCAACTTTATAGTAAAAATCATTTCACAACAAAGTGAAACAATTGTTTTACTTTCTAGTGCAGTTGTCACTATCACTTTGCATCAGAATTGCAAATGAATTCAATCGGTTGCTGCTGCATACAGAAGTTCGTTTTCTCTGAAAAGGTATTTGTTTGAATCATTTTTCGATATATTTGATTTAGTATTACACTTATCTGAAAACAGAGGTGCAAAAATACGCTAAAACCTGATTCCATTAAAAAATGACATCGTTTATGTGACAGACCTGTTTAGAATCTTTAATTAAATAAAATTAAATATTTTAAATATCTATAATAAGACATAAAATGATTGCAAGATGATGAGTTGAAATTAATTAAGAAAAAAAAAAAAACTCATAGCTGCTTCTGTAGGTAAACTTCTTTTGCTCAAAGGAAATCTAAGTAGAAGAGAATACAGCCATATTACCACATTATTCGCAGTCTGTGAAAACAAGAATATTTACTTACTGTCAGCACTTGGACGTTTTTCATGAAGTTTTCCCAGAGCCATTCCAAGATATTTATACATGATTGAACCGAATTGGTTTTTAGATCATTCGCAAATGCAGCTACAGCAGTATCATCATATTTGGAGGAGAAAATCGTGGAACTCGCAGCCAATGAGAACTATATAAGTAAAATTCATAAATGGATACCAAGATTTCTAACTTCAAAACCTACAGCTCTCTAATCTGGATTGTGAGGGAGAGTACATGAAATTTTAATTGCTTTCCTTTCATCAAATTTGGCTGAAAGTGTGTTCCGTGCAGTAGCTAATATACCGTCTAAGAAAAGGAACATGCATCTTTGAACCTGACAATTTGTGACTGATGTTGAAGAAATTGGAATCTGATATGACAAAATTGTTAAAACTCCAATTGCCTTAACTACTTCACAATTTTTTAAAAAATCTTATTGATTTTGTAATTATTTTTCAATTTTTATTAAAATATTTTTTTCTACATTTGATGGTTGTTTTAATTAACTTCTACTTTGATTAACAGATTGACAGACAAATAAAATGTAGATAATATGCAATAATGTTTTAACATTTTTTATAATTAACTAATTTGGAAGGGGGGGGGGGGGCGTTGGCATTTTTTTCTCATGTAAAGGGGGCGGTGGACCAGAAAAGGTTGGGAACCTATGATGTAGACCATACTTTACCATTATTTTTCACTTTTTAATTTATGAAATTTTTAAAAATTAATGATATTTTATTTATTACAGTAAAAAGTTGTGTACTTTTCCCCCTTATTGTTTCTAAACACAGAATTAATGTAATTTGTTACGAAATGTGCTCTTTATTGGAGCTAACATTCTGCCTATTTTTCCTTCTAAACTGAATACTAAATCTAAATTAAAAATTATCACTTCAGTAATTAAAGCATAAAAATGTACATTATATACCTGATTAAAAACTATTTAATAATTATAAGTTTTACTGCAGAAATCCATTACTAATATAACCATTACTTACAGAAAAAAGAAATTAAAAATTGCTTGAAAGCGGCGAAATAAAGTTGTTAAACTGGGTTTATCACATTTTGTTTTTTGCAGTTAAAGTGAGAACTTAACTTCGAAATCTACCTCCGCCTATAGGCCAAGCTGACAGGGATTTTTACTTTTAAAAATGAGTCTGAAAATGTATCAGAAAATTTCGAGCTGTTGAAGATGAAAAAATATATTTTCGAATACACCCTTAAACTGGATGTTGCTGATCATTTTAATTAGTACTTTATATAGTCTTACATAATCATTACAAAATATTAATATGTATATCTTTATTGTGTTCCTCTAACTAATGAAACTACTAATTTACAATTTTTATAATTTCTCTGTCGTTACTAACTACTAATTAAATTTTATAAATTAAAATGTAAAAACGTATACTATATTATGGAACTATAATTGTTATGGAAACACAAAACTCTCAAAATCTATCGAGAATTTTAACGCAAAAAAAAAAAAAAAAAAAAAAAATCATGATTTTTTTTTTTTTTTTACAACCAGGGCCCAGGCTAAACGTATCTCGATTGATTATTTTTTAATGATTTTTGTAAATGATTATCTGTTATACTAGAACTTTTCCAAAGAGTATTCGAAATACTTTTACGATTTTAAACTAAAAATTTTCTATTAGTTTTAAATCTGTTGCTTTTAATGAGCACATGAAAAGCTTCGGGAAATTTTGAAAATTTTGCTTTAAAATTTTTACCTATCCGTTGAATCAATCATGACTTTTGAGCCAATAAAGCTCAAATCAGCAAATAATGTTGAAAATTCTAAAACTAAATTCTCCAAAACTAAATTTTGGAACACAGATAGTTTGGTTATGGCCGAATTTTCGACAAGGTTTTAGACGAAAATTCGTTTTCGGCAGAAAATGCAACGAATTTTCAGTCGATCTTTACTAAAAATACTAGAGATTGTATACTTTTATATGTTAGAGACTAATACTATATTTTTGTAATACTACAGACTAATACTTTTAAATTCAGAAAGTTTTTCTAATCATGATTTTTTTTTTTTTTAATTATTTGGAAAATGATTGTTTCCTTTGGTTGAGAATAGAGATATCTGAAATCTTGTGATGCCCGGGTTTTATTCGTTTTCTGATTCGTTCATGTTTAATGTCCAAAAATGGAATAATTCTGGTGCCACAATGAAAAAAAGGTATTAAACACCACTGTATATATATATATATATATATATATATATATATATATATATATATATATATATATATATATATTGCTATTATAATTCAGAAATAAATTGAGATACAGTTTTCAAACAAATTGCCTTTAAAATACATTTTCTCCCTATACAACGGTGTAAAAATTGAAATTGTGCGATGTTTTGAAGTTTCAGAATTCGCAGCATCGAAAATTGTAAAACTGGAATTTCATTAAAAATTTGTTTGTGCTTGCTTCAGGAATATTAATATTTAAATCGCGTAATATATGACTTTGTTATTGCGTAAGCAATGTTTTGATCATCATAAAATTGAAGTTTAATATTATTATTGTTTTATATATAGAATTTATTTAAAAGTCTAAAATTTTAGTTTTTGAAAATATCATTTTCCAAATAATTGTTATAATCTTGTTAAATTACATTTTTTTTTTTTTAACTATTTGGAAAAATAGTTGTTCTTGGTTGAGAATTGCGAAATCTGAAGTATATCTGAATGTTTTTATTGGTTGAATTCCGCAACTTATTTCATTTCATTCGTTTTCTGATTGGTCTATGTTTAATGTTCAAAAATGGAATACTTCTGTTTTTTATTTCATTCGTTTTCTAATTGGTCTATGCTTAATGTCTAGAAATGGAATACTTCTGTTGCCACACGATGACAAAAAATGCGTAAAAAAAAACTACAAAAAAATTAATAACTCAATAACAAATTTAGATACAGGTTTTTAAAAAGTTGCATTTAAAAATAAATTTTTTCTGTATTGAAAATGTTCGATATTTAGAAATTTAAAAATTTACAATACCGAAAAATTTGAAACTGAAATTTCATTTAAGGCGCAACACTAGGCACATAAAAAGACCCGGATGTTAATGTAAAATCTATGAGGGCGTTCTTTTCAAATATTTCGCTCAAATTTTAATATTTTTACATGAGTTTTTTGCACAAAATAGCTGAGGACGATCCACAGTCGGCCTAGTTTTTACTTTTTTTCAGTTTTGGTTTCAGTTTTTTTTTTTTTTTTTTTTTTTTTTTTAATTACTTTCACTTTTAAAACTAGTTTAAAACGGTTCTGAAATTGAAACTATCGTAATATAAACTAGTTGGATGTGCCAATCCCAAAACTTTCTTCTATCTCATACATACATTATAATATTAAAAAAAATAGTTACTCATTTTAATGCTTTAATAATTTTGATTCAATACCTTACCAACTTTGATTTTCATCTTAAATTTCTGCTCCTATCAATTAATCGGAGTAAAAACGAATTTCCGTCTCTGCACGAGCCGATGGACAATAGAATAATAAGCAGATTTTTTTTTCAAATTCAGGGAGGACCTACTTGCCTTACCAAAAAATAATCATATACAAAATGTTTAGTTCAGTTCTAGAACTAACTTCATACACTTTTATGTGGTGCAATATTGAAAATGGCATAAAATTCGGTATTGCAGCGCCCCCTTCCGGCGGATTTTTTTCAAATTCAGGATGATCCAACTAGCCATAGCCATACACTTACACAAAAAATTTCGTTCAATTTGATGCATAACTTCATGTACTTTTGGTCGGTACAATATTGAAAATGGCACAAAAATCGCGATTGCAGCGCCCCCTTCCGCCGAATTTTTTTCAAATTCAGGGAGGACTAACTAGCCATAGTCATACACATACACAAAAAATTTGGTTCAATTCGATGCATAACTTCTCATACTTTTGGTCGGCACAATATTGAAAATGGCACAAAAATGGCGATTGCAGCGCCCCCTTCCGCCGAATTTTTTTCAAATTCAGGGAGGACTAACTAGCCATAGTCATACACATACACAAAAAATTTGGTTCAATTCGATGCATAACTTCTCATACTTTTGGTCGGCACAATATTGAAAATGGCACAAAAATGGCGATTGCAGCGCCCCCTTCCGGCGGATTTTTTTCAAATTCAGAGAGGACCAACTAGCCATAGTCATACACATACACAAAAAATTTGGTTCAATTCGATGCATAACTTCTCATACTTTTGGTCGGTACAATATTGAAAATGGCACAAAAATCGCGATTGCAGCGCCCTCTTTCGGCGGATTTTTTTCAAATTCAGAGAGGACCAACTAGCCATAGTCATACACATACACAAAAAATTTGGTTCAATTCGATGCATAACTTCTCATACTTTTGGTCGGCACAATATTGAAAATGGCACAAAAATGGCGATTGCAGCGCCCCCTTCCGGCGGATTTTTTTCAAATTCAGAGAGGACCAACTAGCCATAGTCATACACATACACAAAAAATTTGGTTCAATTCGATGCATAACTTCATATACTTTTGGTCGGTACAATATTGAAAATGGCACAAAAATCGCGATTGCAGCGCCCTCTTTCGGCGGATTTTTTTCAAATTCAGGGAGGACCAACTAGCCATAGTCATACACATACACAAAAAATTTGGTTCAATTCGATGCATAACTTCATATACTTTTGGTCGGTACAATATTGAAAATTGCACAAAAATCGCGATTGCAGCGCCCCCTTCCGGCGGAATATTTCAAAACTGAAGGAGGACCTGCTTGCCACAGCCAAAAACATTCACAAAAAATTTGGTTCAATTCTATGCATAACTTCATATACTTTTTGATGGTAGAATGGCGACATACAGACACACAGACACACACACACACACACACACGGACACACACACAGACACACGGACAGACAGACATTTTGTAAAAATATGTTTTTTGGAATCTCTGACCCCTAAAACGTATAAATCCGTCAAAAACCGGAAGTCGAAAAAAATTTCGATTACAATACTTTCTTCTATTGAAGATAGAAGAAAGTAAAAATATATAAGCAAAATCGAAAAAGTAAAAACTAGGCCGGTTGTAGATCGTCCTCAGCTATCTTGTGCAAAAAAAAATATATAAAAATAATAAAGTTTGAGCGAGATATTTGAAAAGAACGCTCCCACAGACTTTACATTATCATCCGGGTCTTTTTCTGTGCCTAGTGTGGGGCCTTAATATTTCTTTATGATTGGCTCAGGAATATTAACATCACTCTAAATGTCCAGCCACATTAATATAAATCTGTTATTACGTCAACTACTTTTTGATCATCCTAAAAATAGTGTTATTAATGTTTTTTTTTTTTTTTTTTCTTTTTAATAAGTCTAAAATTATAGTTTTTGAAAATATTATTTTCCAAATAGTCATTGTAATTTGTTAAACTACATTTTTTTTTTTTTTTTTCTTAACAATAAAAGGATATTTGTCTCTAAGAATGAAAGAGAAAGAAAGAAAAGTAAAAACGAGACTAATTACGGCATTTATTAAATGTGCTCTCCAAAAAAGTAATTTACAGAAAAATCAATGGAACAGCTTTGCAATCAACTCAGAAAGCGTGCGCTCGGAAGCACGCGTGTCAGAAAACACATAACCCTGTCAGCGATGGAAAAAAAAACACGAAGAGATTCTTTTTTTTTTATCCCCATGTATTTATCCCCCTCTCTTTCTGTACAATACTGAGACCCTCTTTCTCTCTTTCTTTCTTTTCTTTCTTTTTTTTATGTAGAAAGAATTTATCTATATGAGTGAAGTGGGGAGGACGACAGGTGTAACAGCTGTTTATTGTCGATAGAATGAGGAAAAGTTTCGGGATATTATGTCAAAAAATGAAAGGAAGGGGTACATATTATATATATTTTTTTTCTTCTTTCTTTCTCCCCCTCCCCTTTTTTTTAAAAAGGAAAACCTTTTTTTATATAAAAGTAAAGAGGGGTGTCAATATGACCCTGAATATCTTATGTGTTTAATTTTACATACTTGGCCTTTTTTTTAGCATTACGCCTAATATATGCTTATATTTAGATAATTATCTTTCATCATTATTTGCTTTTATTAACTGTTTTCAAGGCAGTCATTTTTAAGCGATTTCCAACAAAGTTGAAAAGTATTTATGCTTTCAATCCGTCTGTCCACGTTCTAACTCACGCAAGGATATTTGAATTTAAAGCAATTGAAAAATGCCAACGGTACTTACCATGGCGTGTTCGATATTGTATATATGACTTGTGGAGCATTAATAATTCATTTACAAGAAAATTCAGAAGTATCCCATTACATCCATTATCAAATTTCGCCAGTAAAGTGCATGGCGAAAAATCGTCGCTAGAGTATTTTAATATTATTACATTATTTCAAATATGCTTACTAATCACTAAATTTCACTACAAGTTGATTACGATAAAATGGGGCATCCATAGTATTTGTCATTCATTTATAGGGCCAGCCAAATGAAATCGGTTAGAGTATTGTCTTGGAGCAATAATTGCTGAGAGTGCATTTTAAAATTCTTTTAAGCGTACACGAAATACAAAATAATTAACTTATTTATTTTTTACACTAGAATTTAGCCCGTCAAAATGACGTGTTTGCATTTTTAAAGAATGATAAAAAATTACAACAACTGTGGTCAATCATAGCCACTTTAGGCTGAAACAATTTTGATAAATACAGCGATTAAACTTGGAAAGAAAAAAATCTAACCAAAAAAAAAAAAAAAAAAAGAAAGAAAGAAAGAAAGAAAATTTCAAAAGAAATCTGCATTTAAAACTATAGCAAAACTATCTGGAGATGGGTGTGGGGATTATAATGAAATTTAAAACGCACCCGCGGTTTGCTTAAATAAAAAGTTTTAATTAAATAGTGTTTTTGAAATCGTGAAAAGATTTCAAAGCGAAGTAAAATGTAGTGACGTCATTTACAGCTCCTACTGTAAATCTGACCATTGAGAGGCTCCATTACGACTATGGAACGGTTTCATTGATCAGAAAATAGATTGCCTTTAAAATCGGAGGTAACTTTTCACAATGTTTTTTATAGATTTGAAATTTTCAAGAGTCATTCACGGCTGTAAAGAAAAAAAAATTAAAGCAACCCGAATATAAAAATTTTAACAATGTTGCATTTAAAACTCACCTTCGCTTTCCTTTAATAAAAAGTTTTAATTAAATATACACTGTAAAAAAAAATTGACTCATTTGCTACAGCGTCACTCCGCCGCTTTAATAGAAAACGGTTACTTTACTGTGTTATGGAGCATTCTGATTGGTCATAAAAGAGATATTCTATAAAAGCTGTGGAGTGCCGCTGCAGCAAATGGGTCAAATTTTTAACAGTGTACTTTTTGAAATCGTGGAAAGATTTCAAAGCGAAGTAAAATGTAGTGACGTCATTTACAGCTACCACTGTAAATCTGACCAATGAGAACGCTCCATTACGACTATGAAACGTTTTTATTGGTGAATAAGTTTCTTTTTCTCGTGGATAGCTTGACCCCGGAATTGTTATACACGGAGGGGTTTTATATATATAATTACTGTAAATATTTTCCAGGACTATGCAAATAATATGCAAATATTTATATATTATCAACAGTACGGATAATATTCTATAAATAGATATATTTTTAGGCAGATTTCGTTAGAAATACTGCCTATTGCGGCCGTTACTATGGTATCACATTTGAAATTTTTCTTCATAACATTTTTATATATAACCCCAGGAGCATAAAGCCACCTCCACCTAAAACGTTTATATACATATTACATATACAGTGAAACCTCCTAATAAGGGACACCTCTATTTAAGGGACAAAAGTTCCGATCCCAGTCTCTTGGTATAGGACATATAATGTATTTACCTCTGAATAAGGGACACTCGATTTAAAGGACACTTGGAAATGAGACAGAATTTTTTTTAAAGTTCTCTCGTTCTTCATTTGCGCACAGTCTTATATAAGGGGTTTTTCTGGAAAGCACCTTCGCTCCAGTATCTGTGTATTAATCTTTTGTTCTAAATTCTATTCTGTACGGTATAGTGCATGCGCGACCCAACATCGTGCCATACTCCTCTCCGATCCTTTTGTTGTACTATGGATCCAGCTTTGTTAAATGTTTGGTGCATTTTGTTTAGTAAATGCTTGGTGTCTTTGTGGTGTAGGATGATGAAGTTTTCGACGGGGAAATTTTCTCGGAGAGTTACGTAAGCAACCATTGCTACTTATCAAAGTTCAGGAGCAAGTTTGGGATAGAGAAGTTATGGATAAAAAGAGGAAAAGATTATGCTTGAAGGGAAAATTGGCTGTGATTGAGGTAGCAGAAAAAGAAAAACATAAGGTACCTGTACCCAATATGGACACCTTAAGGAAAATGTATTTTTTTCACCCCCATGTACAAGCCATAGGACTCCAAAAATATGTGACCACTATCCTTGGACTATTGACTATCATTATTAAAATTAGCGACCTTGTAATTATTCTGGTTTAATTTAAATGATAAAAACAAAGAAATGTTTACAAGTATCCATATAAGGAACTACCTGTCCCTATTATGGACAGGTGTTTCCTTATTGACTTTCTACACACTGTGTATGGAAGAGTCACTTTTCCAAGGGATTTTAGAGGAGAGGGAGTAAAAATAATGTATCTTAAAGTATTCCGAGGAGGAGGGGGGGACAGTAAATATCTTCAGAACATACATTTTAGAAAAGGGGGGGGGGGTCATTCTCGGTTTTTATCCTTCGAAGACCCATGCAAAGCCCCTTAGTTACTAGTAAATATTATGAAGTAATATTGTTGGTTTTGCTTAGCTTTATTGCATCTGTCTGCGAATTTACATCTGTTATTACTCAGTGCTCACAGCATGGACAAATAGAAACTTTTTTCACCATGAGCAGTAAGTCCAAGTCCCACATAATCCTCATGAACATATCTGCCACATGTGATGCATGGCCGCTAGAGATGAGTTCGGGCTCGTTTTTCGGGGCCCGGGCCCGCCCGAGCCCGACGATTTTAAGTCCGAGCCCGCCCGAGCCCGAAATATTTTTTTGTCACCAGAGCCCGAGCCCGATACCAAAAATATACAAAACAAAATTGTATTGTATTTAAAATTTTTTTCAAAAGTAATATCTCATTTTTAAAAACTTCTTACATGGATATGATTTTTAAATGAAAATTTAAATCCGTTCTTATCAAAATTCGTATAAAATAAAAATATACTCCATACGTAAAAGTATTCTCATATTCTTTCCTCCTTTAACAAGCAAATTTGATGGAAACGCTTTTGTTTAATGAATAAATGCATGAAATTTGCAGAAATTACTGTTTGTAAGCTAGCGAATCGAACAACGTTTTTCAATTTCCTGTAAAAAGTGTACATATTTCATTATAATGGATTCTTTTCTCATAACAATCTTCCATGATTGACAGATACCTGAAAATCAACGTAAATTTAAAAAAATGACATTGTTATTTTAAAGGTCCTATGTCTTTATAGAAAAAGAGGAAACACTGATCGATTGCTTTCTGTTAGAATAACATGGTAATAAAATTTACTTACGGAGAAAAGTGACTTCGAAAAGGAACAGCGTCCTCAGCATTTGCAGAATTCATATTCATGATGACAAATGCATATAATAATCGCTAAAGTTATTTTCATAAGAAAAACGATAAATGTTTCATGCACAATCGAGTATTAAATAAATTTGAAAACCTCCAGCTAATTCTTGTCTAACAAAAACAGAAGAAAATATTATCTCCGTGTTATGTAAATAAATAATAAATAAATAAACGATCCCATTAAAAATTATGTTCTGCAAACGAAAAGCCAACAAAGATTAAATTTATTGTTGTGTTTTTTATGATTGGCGCCATATAAATAGATCGTTGGAGGAAGTTCCGCAGACATAAATCTGTAATTATCACAAATTTTCATTAAAATAAATAAACAAGCATTCAGTTCTCCCGTCATTTTGATAAAAAAGAAATAAAATGACTTGAAAAGGAATAAGTAAGCAATTTTAAGTGGAAAAAGTTATTTCAATCTTTTCTACACATGAGTAAATAAAATTTTCCGGCTTTAGAAAAAATGAGCCCGGGCCCGCCCGAGCCCGAAGTCTAAGATAAAAATAGAGCCCGAGTCCGTGTCGGGCCCGGGCTCGGGCTTTCGGGCTCGGGCTGAGCCCGTCTCATCTCTAATGGCCGCATGTTTGAAAAAGCATCAACACTGCAAAAGAAGCAGTACCAGCTCCCCTTTGTTGAGGAATTCATACCATTGGTACCTACAATTTCGCCAACAGATATCCTACTGGGGCGGGGGGAGGGTACTTCCTTTTATTTTTCTGCAAGGGTTTTTTGGAGGAAGGTTTTTGAGGGATTGTTCAAATAGCATCTTGTTGAACAAAGATTTTACCACTTTGATGATTTTTCAAGCTATTGCTTGGTAATGTTGAGTTTTCTTCTTTCTTACAGTTGTAGTCGATGGGGACATAAGCTGTCCATATTGGGAACCGGGCGTAGTTTTACTAAATCTTGCACTAAATGAATAAGGAAAATTATTTTAAGCAAAATATTAAATAGCAATCGAAAATATGTTTTATTAGCTTTCTAAAATACTCCACTTTTAAACATTTAATGTAATTTTACCATATCTAATAAGAATTTAAACTTACAAGTAATTAAGATCAGCACATCTCGAAATAACAAGTTTCCTCCTAAATGGCTAACAGCGCGCTTTTTTACACTTTCCAGACTTAATTATCTTTTCAACTGCTTTTCTTCGCAAAAATGTTTACTCATCTCTCGATCAAAATTATTACTTTTAAAAATATTAGGGGTGTCCATATTGAGAGCCATGTCCATATAGGGTACAAATATCTTAGTTTAAGACAATTAGGTGAGCCAAAACTATCCATTTAGTAGTATCAAGCTCCAAAAAGAAATTGCCAAAATTTTAGGGATTATGAACTTCAAAAACATCAAACAGCTGATTTGCAAAATTTCAATTCAGACTTAAACTTTCATCCAAGACTGTATGTTGTGAAGAAAAATCTGTGAATCCTCAACAAATGAACGATTAGTTTGAAAGATATGTGAAGGTTACACATCCAGAATTTTACTGAATAAAACACTTTGTCTTACAGGTGAATCATATAATAAACACAAAATTTCGAAAGAACAACTTACTATTTATATTGTATTGCAACGCAGGATCAGATCGGATTGGTTGCAGAAAAAACAAAGTAAATAAATAAACGCAGGTGCTTTAAGATATCAGTTTAACATCTTTAGAAGTACAGTAAAAAACAAATCTTTTTGGATGAGTCTGTGCATGATGTCCAGTTTATAAATTGACTTTGACAAAAAATGAAGAAAGATAGAACGCTGCTCCTTTTTATGGACAACGCAAAACCTAATCCTGTAAATGGGAAACTGAGTAATTCGAAAGTTGTCTTCTTTCTTGTTAACACAATTTGAAAACTGCATCTTTTAATTCAAGGACTCATTAAAAGTTTTAAGTCAGCATGCAGAAAATCCTTCCTTCGTCACATAATTGCCCAAAGCGATTCCTCTAAAATTTGCGACCAACTTGCCAAATAAGTTAATGCATTACAAACAGTAACATAGCGACATCTGTCAACTCTATATCTGAAACTTGTGTAAAGCATTGTTTTAGAAAGGCGGGTATTTGCATTTCAGATAATGAAGATATGAATAATAATTAATAATAAGTTCAGATAATGAATAATCTATGATAAAAAGGAAAATTCAGATTTTTGTGAACTTATTAAAACAGATAGGCAGTGATGTTGATACAGCAATATAGAACACAACTGACGCGCATTCATTTACCCACAACTCGAACAAAGACATTTGTGCGTTTATCTGCAATGAAGTAATGCTGAAAATTATGTGGATGACTCCAAAATTGAAGAAGAAAATGTAATTGAAAATTATGAAATAAAGAACTTTACAGATGCTTTAAAGTTGGTAAAGCAGTTGAATGCATTTCTTGAATTGTCTAAAAATTATAAGTATGGTAAATTGAACACTTAGAAAGAAAGGTCAATGAAAAATCGTAATCTGCAAAACACTTTCGATTGATTGCTTCAAAAAAGATTCTTTTAAGGGTGTAATTTCGATTAGAGGTCTGCACGGGCCGGGTTCGGGCCGATTTTCATTAACGGCATTCGGGCCGGACCAGGCTCGGGCCTTGTCACTAATCTTTTCGGGCCGGGGCAGGCTCGGGCCTTCATTTTTTTTCTGGAGTACCGGGCCGGGCCGAGCCTAACTTATTTTTTCCGTACGAAGCCGAGACTGATTTCATTCTTCCAAGTCTTCACGGAGTAAAATAATCAGTTCCTGTTGAATCTTCCTGTATGAAAATCCTTTTCTCGACGTGGAAAAATCTGTTCATAAATCAGTAAAGTTTGGCTTCGTCCAAAATTTTTTGCAAAATAGGCATATACATTTAAGTGGTCACTATTCTACAATTAAACATTAGAATTTATTCTTTTTAAAAGATCGTAGATCATTAGGCGTCTTAAAATAAAATTAAACACATAAAAAAAAAAAAAAAAAAAAAAAAAAACAGGATTATGACGGAATTTTTGTTTAAACCAAATACTGCAAATTTCTTTTAAACTGTTCATTCATGTAAAATGAATACAACAATACGCGAGAAAAAAAATATAAGGTATTTGTACCCTATATGGACAGGGTTCTCAATATGGACACCCCTAATATTTTTAAAGGTAATAATTTTGATCGAGAGATGGCTAACATTTTCGCGAAGAAAAGCAGTTGAAAAGATAATTAAGTCTGGAAAGCGTAAAAAAGCGCACTGTTCGCCATATAGGAGGAAACTTGTTATTTCGAGATGTGCTGATCTTAATTACTTGTAAGCTTAAATTCTTATTAGATATCGTAAAATTACATTTATTGTTGAAAAGTGGAGTATTTTAGAAAGTTAATAAAACATATTTTCGATTGCTATTGCATATTTTGCTTGAAATAATTTTCCTTATTCATTTCGTATAAGAATTAGTAAAATTACGCCCGGTTCCCAATATGGACAGCTTATGTCCCCATCGACTACAACTGTAAGAAAGAAGAAAATTCAACGTTGCCAAGCAATAACTTGAAAAGTCATCAAAGTGGTAAAATCTTTGTTCAACAAGATGCTATTTGAACAATCCCTCAAAAACCTTCCTCCAAAAAACCCTTGCAGAAAAATAAAAAGAAGCACCCCCAGTAGGATATCTTTTGGCGAAATCATAGGCACCAATGGAATGATTTTCTTATCAAAGGAGAGCTGGTACTGCTTCTTTTGCAGATGCTTTTTCAAACATGCGGCCATGCATCACATGTGGCAGATATGTTCATGAGGATTATGTGGAACTTACTGACCATGGTGAAAAAGTTTCAATTTTTCCATGCTGTGAAGACTGAGTAATAATATATGCAATAAAGCTAATAATCAACAAACAAATTGTTAGCAAAACTAACAATATTACTTCATAATATTTACTAGTAACAGGTGCTTTGCATGGGTCTTCAAATGGTAAAAACTGAAAATACCCTCCCCCCCCTTTCTAAGATGCATGTTCTAAAGATATTTACTGTCCCCCCTCCTCCTCGGAATACTTTAAGACACATTTTTTTATTCCCCCTCCTCTAAAATCCCTTGGAAAAGTTGCTCTTCCATACATACTGTGTAGAAAGTCAATAAAGAAACACCTGTCCATAATAGATACAGGTAGTTCCTTATATGGACACTTTTAAACATTTTTTTGTTTTTATCATTTAAATTAAACCAGAATAATTACAAGATCGCTAATTTTAATAATGATAGTCAATAGTCCAAGGATAGTGGTCACTTGTTTTTGGAGTTCTATGACGTGTACATGGGTGTGAAAAAAATACATTTTCCTTAGGGTGTTCATATTGGGTACAGGTACCTTATTAAACATTTACTTCTGCTAAGAAGGAAATTTATTTTTTTCTTTCCAATGTCTTAGAAGATTTTACTTTTACCATATACCATTTTTTAGACTTTTTTAAATGTATTAATAATACTCATGATAACTGAAACATTTACATGCAACAAACAACGGTTCATTTAAAGCGTAAATATCGCAGTCTATGGCACTTCTGCATAAATAGAGATTTAAACATTTTGGTCTTAACTCTTCCGTTATAGTTAAGATCAATGTTCTGTAGAAATTCACGCGAACCGGGATGGGTTCGGGCCGGGCTCGGGCCAAAATTTTAACTTTCGGGCCGGGCCGGACCGGGCCAATATTTATTTCGTTCGGGCCGGGCCGGGTTCGGGCCTGGAAATTTCGGCCCGTGCAGACCTCTAATTTCGATTCAAACTGCTTATTTTCAGATTTATTTTTAAATTCATTTTTGCTCTCAAATGCATCAAACTGTTAAATTGCCTTATTTAGAGAGTACACGAGGTGCCGTGATTGTCAATTCTTTGATAAATGCAGAAAATATTGCAAAAAAAAGAAATCAAAAACGGCATTTTGAACAGATTTTTCCGAAGCGCGAGATTTGGGAACGAAAAAAAAGGGGTCATACTGAGAAGGTAATTGTTTATAAATCAAATTCTAATGAATTGAGCATAAAAATACATTACACGGCACCTTGTACATCTTTTCAAAAATCCCCTCGCCAAATTTCATGTATCTACTTATAAAAATGTGTCTGAAATTGTATCGGAAAATTTCGAGCTGTTGAAGATGGAAAAGCGTTTTTTCGAATACACCCTTAATACTTAGAGCTCTTTTATCTTTTAACGGTAGGACCCATGCATATTTAGACAGATGTCGCTATGTTCTGTTTGTAATGTATTAATTTATTTGACAAGTTGGTTGACAATTTTAGAGGAATCGCTTTGTGCAATTATGTGCCGAAGGAAGGATTTTCTGTATGCTGATTTAAAACTTTTAATGACTCCTTGAATTAAAAGATGCAGTTTTTAAACCGTACATAATAGAATTTAGAACAATATATATACACACTAATTTTTTTTCGCCGGCTAAAAATCGCAAATATGCACGAATCGTCTTCAAACTCGGCAAATACTACTGAAATGGTTAATATTTCGGCAGGGATTGCAAATGGGCAAAATCGGCCAAAAGGGTGGAAATGGAGTAGGTTCAGAAATTTGAATATCAACATAACTTGGCTCTAATAAAACCAGCTGTTACAGAAAAATGGCAGGAAAAAATAAACATATTTCGTTATAAATATTGACAAAAAAAAAAAAAAAAAAAGGGTAAAATTTTTACTACAACAAGGATTTTTCTATTGCAGGATTTACACGTGAAAAATGAAATTAAAATGAACAATTCGATGAATAATAATAAAAAAAAGAATTAATAGTCATAACTTTTCTATATCAAGGTTTTCACATGAAAACTGAAAATCAAATTAATAGTTTGACAAATTTTAAATAAACGGTCAAGTGCGAATATTATTCGCGCTCAGAGAGTTCCGTACAATAAACATGTGCATTATTAACCCCTTGGGGACGAGCGATTCGTATACATGTCACTTAAAATTCTCAGAATTTTTTTTTTATGCCCACCAGCCAATTTTTATTTTAAAGTTTACCTTATTTAATTGGAGCATTTCGCGATTCAAGTACAGACAATTTTCTGTTTTGAAAAACCGGTGGTTAAAGATTAAAATTTAGCCAAAGTGCTCCTCTTATTGTGAAGAGTTAACTTTATTATTAAAAGAAAATCATTGCTAAAAGAATAATAAGACTTTGAACTAACATAAAATCCTTGTTCAATGTTTAAACTTGGCTTTGTTCTAAATTAGTTTTTTTTTTAGTAGACGCTTTTGTCCAGATAGGTTTTTAATTAACTTTTAAATACGCAAGAGACGTAATGAGAGACCCTCTCAATGCAAATTAGTTGCAAAAACCCACAGTATATATAAATGGTACGCATGCAAAAAGAATTGAAATAAATTAGACATTTTAATACCAAAAATTTTGTAACGTAGTGGCCGCTACATCAAATATAAAGAACGTTTTGCATTAAATAAGGCTAAATACTTTATAAAAAAAATTATTGGTGCTAAAATGGATATAATTTTTTTAATTTCTTATGCGTACGAACCATGATTTATGTGATTATTTCTAATTAAATTAATATGTTTGCAACAGTACGAATTTTATTGCTTCGATACTGCTACTACTTATCGCATTACACAAATATATTATTAAAAGTTATCTAGTCTTTAAAAGCCGATAGTATGCAGAGCACGTCGCCTCCGTTAATATTTATGTTCAAACCGTCCCTGTCTTTAAGAGATATTATCTCGGCTAATTACTGACGAATTTTTTCAAAAATTATTATCAACCATGCTTTTATACTTCTCTACGCCAGATATCTGCAACGCATCTCAACAACTTTGCTCAATGGCTACAAATCGAAATTTGTGTGTAGCAGAAAAATTTTGTGCTTTTCTCAAAAACTCTGCGACCTAGATTATTCGAAATAGTTTTCCTGCAAGGTTTAAAGTAATATCTGTAACCTCTCATTTTTTCATAATTTTAGTTTCAGTAGATTTGGAATTAGATGGAGGGGGGAGGGCATATTTTTCCACAGTATTTTCGATTATATCCCTGAAAATATAATACATAAAAATTAAAGAAATATATTTTGAGTTCAGAGTAATGAAAACTTTAACAAGATATCCCAATATCAAAATGATATACAAAGAAAAGATTTTTTTCTTCAAATAACTTAATTAGCTCCCTACGTTCCTCATAGATACATTTGTAAATGTTTAATAATCTGATAATATGTGGGTCAATAGTCTTTATTACTTCCCAAAATCTGAACTTTCCGCGTTTACATAATTTATGAGTGAAATGGCTGTGACAAGACAGACAGTGAAAACAGGCCCGGCCCGGCCTGTTTTGGTCCGTTACAATCTTTACGATTTCTAAAAAATTCAGATTTTTAACATATATTTAAGATTTCTTTAAAGAATACTGCATACAAATGCTATGGAATGATTTTACAATATATTTTACAGGAAATACACATTAACAACATTAATGATTACTTAAATTCTTAGGCTTTTAACGTTCGAATAAAGATTCATTAAAAAATTAATATGGCTTAGAATAAAAGAAAAAAGAAAGCTAAAAACATCGTTACTTTTAAAACTGTTTAATAAAAGAAGATTTATAAAAATAATTCTATATCATTTTATTAAAGATTTCAAATACAGATTCATTCTTAAATTCAAAGAAGCTCCTTTCTGATACATTTCTAAATTCACTTTTTTCTCAGAAACGCACAAGATTAGCAGGTATCTTTATTCAGAAAATATATAATCGAACGGCGTTATCCATTTTTTGATACAAGCAATTTAAGAATACTGCAAGCAAATAAAATATTGTCATAATTAGCGTTTTGAATAGAATTTCCGGAAGTGATAGGATGGGACGGGAGAAAAACCTGCAATCATTTGAGAAACTATTATATCTCAACAAGGTTATACAAGTATTTTATTTATCAAAAATGAAAAACGCTTTTCGAGTCCAAATCCCTTCAATAGTTAGGTTTATCACTTTTATATTTTACAATTTAAAATTAATCAAAAAATGAGTCAAACTTTCGCATTATTGAGAAATTAATTTAAAAACCACCAAGAAGTATATATCCAAAGATTAAGCTAACATAAGTTCTTTATCGCTGTTAATAATTTTACAAATGATGTTTTCTGCCCAACAGACCTTGAGAACAATTAAGTCTAGTTCCGGTCCAGCCAGTCTATATCTAGAAAAATAATGCAAGCTTAATCTCGGCCCGGCATGCGTCAGCTAAAAAAGTATTAAAACGGGTTACACACAATGTAACTCTGCGATGCCGATCTCTACACTGTACATTTTTATATTGATACTGTCAAACTAGTATGGCTCGTGACGCACATTTATACTTATTCTCGTTAAATTCCATTTTCGTTGAAAATAGCTCATATTTTATCGTTCCTGATTAAATTTTCAGAAAGGGGCCGGCAGGCCCGAAATTTTTTTTTATCGGCCAGGCCCGTCCGGCCCGTTCAATTTTTTTGCCGGCCCAGCCCGTTGAAAAAACTATTCTAAATCTTCCTCCCCGTTTGTAAATTCGAAACGATTCCGCCGGCCGGGTACGGGCCGTGAGCCTACCCAGGCCCGTGCAGACCTCTAACATGTCCTAATATTAATTAAAAATGCCAATTCGTCCAAAAAGAAAAAAACAGTTTTTTATGCTTTACGTATGAAAATATACATATTTAACCCCTTCGCGACTGGATCCTTTTACGAAATTTTTAATGTTTTGTCACCGGTTAAAAAAAAAAAAAAAAAAAAAAAAAAAAACAGAAGTTTTGTCTTATTAAATCGATAAAAATTCCCCGATTAAATAAGGCAAACTTTTCGGTATAATTTTACTGGTAGCGATAAACATGGATTTTTAAGCCTATTTTCGGCACCTATACGTGTCGCTCGTCCCCAAGGGATTAACTAACTATGCCTTTTTAACCTTGCTCTAAAAATACACAACGATTAATCCACGTTGAATACAAAGTTGTTTTTTAGATTAATTTAAACATGGCATGCAGGATCCGATCAGGCCAAAGAGAACCCTAAAGCCTGATATTCAGGGAGTCCCAATTATTAGAATATCCTAAAAAATAAAACGTTTACAATGCCTTACATATGAATATATAAATACACATTTAGCTAATTATGTTTTTCTTATTAATGTCAGATTTTTCTTATTAATGTCTTTTCTCAGATTAATTCACTAATTACATTCAGCATAACATAGAGGGTCCGATCAGACCTAGAGACTCCCAAGGCCTGCTATTCATTAGGATTCTTGATGGTATCTGTCATTAAATAATAATAATAATAATAATTATTATTATTATTATTATTTTTATGCTTACTTGTGAATACATGAATACACATTTAGCTAATTATATTTTTCTTATTAATCTTACCCTACTCAAGAATGGAGGACGATTAATTCGCTTTGCTTACAGTGTCCTTTTTCAAATTAATTCACTAATTACAATCAACATAACAAGCAGGATCCGACTGCGCCGAGAAACTCCCCATGGCTTGTTATTCATTAGCGGTCTTATTTACTATCAGTCATCAGAGAAAAAAAATCAAACTTTTTTTAAGCTTACACATGGATATATGAATACACATTCAGTTAATTAAGTTATTCTTATTAATCTTACCCTACTCAAAAAATACAAAACGATTAATTTATTTTACATTACAAGTTAATTTTTCCTATTAATTTCCTAATTAATTTCAACATGAAATGCAGACTCCGATCAGGCCAAAATGAGCCCCCATGACTTGATTTTCATTAGTGGTGTCAATTGGTCATTAAAAAAAAACCTCAAATATTTTCGATGCTTTACATAAAAATATATAAATACCACATTTATTTAATTATATTTTCTCGTTAATTTTACCCTACATTAAAAATATAGGACGATTAATCTGTTTTACATGCAGGGTTCTTTTTCAAATTAATTCCTTTATTACTTTCAACATGTATGACATACAGGGTCCGATCAGATCAAAAAGAGTCCCGAAGTCCTGATATTCATTACATGTGCCAATTCGTCATTAAAAAAGAATTAATTTTAATGTCTTACATATGAATAAATACACATTTAACTAATCATGCTTTTCTTACCTTTTCTAAAAATACAGGAGACGATTAATCACACACTAAGGACACAGTAAGACACGGCATATACATCTCTTCAAAAATCAACTCAGCAAGTTTCATATTTCTAGTTTTAAAATTTAGTCTGAAAATTTTTCGAAAATTTTGAACTGTTGAAGGTGGAAATATATTTTTTCTAATACACCCTTAATGGCTATCCATCATAAGAAAAAAAAATGTCAAACACTTTTTGTATGCTTACTAGAGATGGGCATTATTTAACATAACAGGATAAATATTCGTAATATTAACCAAAAACATATTATTCAATAACAGATTACAAAAAAGTCCCTGTTAATTTTGGAACGCCTCGTATGATAAGCATTTTAAAAAGAAAAAACAAATAGTAAGGCTGAAAATCATTTTAGGAATACATATTTATAAATTAATAAAAGTTTAGTTATATAAAAAATTTTCCAACTTATAAATCTATTTGAATTCAGAGTCAAAGAATTTCTATTACTGCAGAAAACAAAAATCCCCAACTGCATTAAAACGATTTTGAGACAGAGAGAGAGAAAAAAAATTCCGACGCAAAAAAAAAAAAAAAAAAAAAAAAAAAACCTATGAAACTTTCTTTTTGACGCTTCACTGTCGATCTACGATTCCAAGACATTAAAAATCCCTTTGGTCTAATCAAGGAAGCCAGTCATAGGACAGGAGCCATTTTCCTTTTGCATTGTCCAATATATTAAAAATCCTTTTGGTCTAATCAAGAAAGCCAATCATAGGAAACCTTGTCTTTTTGCTATCTCAAAAGTTCACAAGATATAATCTCTCAAAAGCAATTCGTTGTTGATTATTCTATGAATATTTAAAAACATCTGGCTTCGATTCTTCACAGAATATATTTTATCGTTTGAATTTTTTATAACGCTCACAGTTACAAAGATTAAAGCAATAGAATCAGTTTTTAGAATAACGAAAACAACATTTATTGAAAAAAGTAGCTGGAATAATGAAAATTGCTTTTATCAAACAAATAGGTAGAATACTGAAAATGAAATGAGGGAAAAATGTGTTTTTATTCTAAAGTACGTGAAGTTAGTGAATGCCGCTTGCAGATTATTAAAAAGCAAGGAGATAATGTCGGCCATCTTTGGTCATATTTTTAATGGGAAAGAATCTCTGTTTGAAAAATGGAATTAAAGAGATTTACGGATTTAATTGTTGATAGAAAGCTGTTTTATCGCTCGGGCACGGGACATAATCTTTCGTTGATGTAGTTAGATGCGTAAAACGGTGGCAATCTTTGAGTTTGAATATTTAAAAGGGATATTACTATGTACTCATGGTAATTGGGGAAAGGGAGGTGGTATTCTGGCGCTATGATTTTTATTTAATAAAATGTTTATTGTTTTTTTTTTTTTTTTTTTTTTGGTCTTAATTATTTTGTTAATATTGCGTCGTTAGAAAATACGAACGGGAAAACATTACTTTTGTAATTGTATTTTATTGTAAAAAAAGAAGAAAAATAGCCTGGTGAGGACACAGCTATTCGAAAAGGGATGGGAGGGGGGGGGGCGAAGGGGGGCGGTCCTGACGGACGCGGAAATTTATGGGGCGCCAATTTTATACTACCAACGTCATTTTTTGGCCTGTCACAAGTTTTGGGGAGGGGATTTCAAATACGTACTTGCACATACGAAATTTGTGGGATGAATGACATTTGATTAAAAATATACAAATAATGTTTCGTGCTCTTGTGGGATAAGCTTTGAATATGCGTTGACGGATGTTGATTCGGGGATGTCAAAATTCGAACTTCAAATCAAGGTGCTAACGAATGAAGATCAATTTTATTTTTTGAACAAATCGCATAGTTAAAACGGTGTTGTTTTTATGGAGGATATTTCTGATCGTTTAGAAAAAATTAATTTCTAAACCGTCAGTTTTGGAGTCATTGTAACAATTGCAAAAATGATTTAAACTTTCTTCTGCATCACATAAATGTTAATTTACATTAAAATAATTATTTCTTAAATTGTTAAGAAACTACATATTTTATACAGTGTTCAGTAAGTTTCCTATAACTTTTATTTAGAAATTTTTTTTATGTGGTTTAACAAGTAAATCAACAACAACAACAAAAAAAAAATAGTTCTACGGGCAAAATTTACTGAGTTATGATACTTATAAATTTTCAACGAGGAAAAATGCATTTTTAGTGCAAGAAAACGATAAAAATAAAGGAAATTTAAAGTATCACAAGTAACTAAGTTTTTGTCTTGCAAAAATTAAAATTTTAACTCTATGTTGATTTTAAAGGCGCAGGTTTATCTGAACTAAAACAGCGTCTATACTTATGTATCAAAATTATTCAAGATACCTTAATTAACGTCCCTATAACTAAAATGTCTGTTGACAGCATAGTCTCATCGATTAGTTATACGTTACAAAAGTAACAGGTTGTTGAAACCTGTTACCTGTGAACGTGTGGTACGATGTAACCTGTTAACCAAAAATAACTATATTTCCCATCTCTAATGCTTACATATGAATACATTAAATATACATTTAGTTTATTATATATTTTAAAAATTAATTTTACCTTATATTCTAAAAATACATCACGTTTAATCCACTTTAGATACGGGCCCTCTTTTTTCAGATTAATTTCTAACTATTTTCAACATAGCATGCAGGGTCCGATCAGGCAAAAGAGAGCCTCCGTGGTCTGATATTCATTGAGGGTCCCACTTCCTATACTATGTCATAAAAATTCAAACGTTTGCGATGCCTTACATATCAATATATAAATGCCTATTTAGTTAATAATGTATTTCTAATTCATCTTTTACCGTACTCTAAAAATACAGGACATTTTATCCACGTTGCATTACAGAGTCTTTTTTCAGATTAATTCACTAATTAGTTTCAGCATAACATAGAGGGTCCGATCAGGCCTAGAGACTCTCACGGCCTGCTATTCATCAGGGGTCTTAATAGTATCTGTCATTAAAAATAAACAAGTAAGAAAAACCATGCGGTAAGCATAGATTATAAAACACTTTCCAACACTTCCTGAAATCGTTAACAAAACTTCGTTATTTAGATAAATAAGATGTTACTGTCCATAGCTAAGTATGTATTTCGATAATTTTGAACAGACCTACCTGTATTTGATCTGCCGGTTGATATATATATATACTATATAATGCGGAATTGTAGTTTAGAAAGAAAACGCCTAACAGGTTGAATTTTCTCTTTCAACAATTTATACTAATGAATGGAAAAATACTTCAATACTTTTGTTCAGTCCTAGTGTGGAGCTTAAAAGCCATGATTTTTTTTTTTTATATTAGTATTTTTACAAGTCTCACCCTTTTATTTTGTTCCTTTTGATACAAAAACACTGGAAAAAAGTTTAAGCAATGAATTTTAATATTTAAAAGTAGCTCTATGGACTCAAAATTTATAAAATTAGAAAAAATAAGAATATTAACTATACAAATGACAAATGTGTACTTGAATTTTTTTAATGTTTTTATTATAACAATTTATTTAATTTACAGTACAAATTATTAGATTTATTTTATGTTAAATTTCATTGTCTTTGTATATGTTAAGAATTAAGATAGTTTTTTTTCTTGCTATTTGGGTACATTTTGCGAAGATCTTCAATAACTTGTAACAGAAATTGTAGTCCAATTTCATCATGAGTTATTAATCCCCTTTATTCCTAAATAAGTGTAACCGTACATCCATCATGGTCATTTATTAATTGTAGGGTTTTTACATACCCTTTTTAGCTACCTAATAATCCTCTCTTGACTCCCACAAGTCAGGATCAACTGCAAGATATCCAACTTGAAATTCCAAGAACTGAAACATTATCATTAACATGGCTGTGAAAATATTTTCCAATTTTTCTTTCTTGAATTAATAAAGAGCAACACTTGGAGTAATTTTGAGCTTGTTTTTCAGAATTAGCTTCATTCTGTAAAGCACTAACAAAGCATCTTTGGTTGGTAAACTTACACGGCAACTCCAACTCATCCACAAGTCTTTCTGACAAATACTACAAAAATTAGCAAATTTAGGTGGTGATGACTTGGAAATAGCTAAATGTACAAGCACTTGTATGAAGTGTCAAAGAGAGTGTGATGAGTGTTCAAGAAGGAATTGTAGCAACAACACGTCATTATAGGAGGCACGTGAAGCTTGAGGACGGAGATCCAAGCTTTCAAATATACCATTGTTACAGTGACAGTTTTCACAGACTGTGAAAACATATACGTCATGTATACCTTCTTCCTCTTTTGAAGACAATTTAAAGTAAGAATTGAACATCCAGATCTTGTTTCAGTATACCATTTGAAATATTATGAAATAAAATTCCTAGTTCGTACTTGTATCTATCAATGAAACTCCAATATTCTTGAAAGCGTTAAAATAGTGCAACTTCAGATGAAGATTTGACTCTATACATATTTCAAATACAGTGATAATTATCAGTCCCATAATGTGATTCCTGCAAACAAGTGATAAAAGATTTTTTTTTTTTTTTTTTTTGGCTCTATAAAAACATATGCAGCAGAATTATAATTAGAGTTTCAGCTGGTAATTTCTATTCATATTATCAGGGCCGAAACTAGAGGGGGGCAGAGGAGGCATGTGCCCCGGGCACCAACAGAACAGAAGGTGGAGTGGCGCCAAATTAAGATTTTCTTTGTTATGTTAATAAAGAATGCATATATGTGGGGGCGCCAAAATCCATGTTTGCCCCGGCACAAAAAAGGCTAGTTTCGGCGCTGCATATTATCAGCTATTCCCCAGTCTTGAAATTTCTCAAGTTTTCTGCTTGAACTTCTCCTGTGAAAAAAGTTGAACAGTTCGTAGTTGAGTAACATTTTCCCCTAAAAATAATACTAGCAATCGGTATTCTTTTCCATTCAAACCATACAGCAATTTTCCATTTAAATGAGTGTCAAAATTAGTATTGCTTTGAAACCTAATTTTTATTTTTTCATATTTCTTAGTTCTCTCAAAAATTATTTGTCCACAAATAGTTTCTTTGTTAAATATATTTTCTTCTACAAATATCTGTTAAAAGATGGAATTTATTTTTCTTTGACATAGCATATGAGCACGCATATATTTATCATTGCTTTACATTAGAAACTTTCCCCTCATTCAGCTTTCCCCAAATATTGTTCAAATGCATTAATATTTTGTCTGATTTATTTTTTCGGTACTACTCTGTTATCCCGTCGACCAATTTCGCCAAATTACACAAACAGCCAAACTAATAGCCAATTTATACATATTAACAAAATTTTTATTTTAAATAACGAAAAAACTAATAATTAGTAGAATGTGCCCCTAAATTATATAGTAAACTAATAATTAGTAGAATGTGAATATAAAAATACAAATAAAAAGTCGAAATAAAAATCACTTAATGACATTTTAAACACGTGAATCGTATTTAATGTAATTCACGATCGTCCATTATTGGCATTTAATCTTATAGTTTGGCGATAATTTTTTGGTCGACGGGATAACCTAGTCGTACCATTTTTTCATAAAAAGGAGCAAATTTAGAGGGTGAGAAGATATTTTCAAACTTAAAAAATAAGCTCCACCCTATCAGCCCTGTAGTTCTTCTAGTACCTTTTTTACACGCCAGTATTTTATTAAAATTTAGTTCAAACAAAAACACTTTTAAAACTATTTAAATCTCATTTCCAGAAATTATCATCCATGAGTGAGCATATAGATAACTCTTTGCGTGACCCTATATATCATTTTATTTATATTCTAAAAACATTTCTTAGTAAAATGAAAGCAGTTTAACTTAAAAATGCATCACTTTTTTAATAACCACCTTATTCAGTCAAGTTTGCGAGCTCTTCTGTGTAACCTTGTATATCAACTATAGCATTTATTCACACCATATAATATTCTGACATTTAGTAAAACTTAAAAGCGAATATCACAATTGAAAATGCATTTCATCTATTCATCAGCTATCATTAATAATATACCATACTTCGGATAGAATACGATTGAAATATTTTGTATGTGTCACTGTAAATGCTATGCACTTCATATTATGCGTGAAATATTGAGTCTCAGCGGCGTATACTATATAATTTAAGGTACTTCGTTTAACATTAGTTAAAATTAAAATATGTTGCAAACAATCCCCCCCCCCCTGTAATATTGTGTATTGGAATTCTTTTGAGTGACCCTGTAAATGAATAATAACTAGTTTTTTCACTGCATATTTTACACAATGCATATTTTAGTACACTTTACGAATCCATATAAATTTGAATATGTTTGACCGGGTGTAAAATCTTTAAAGTTCATTTGAAACGATTTTTTGCCATAGGCCGTAATGTACTGGAAAACTTTTGACACCTTGTAAATAAACTAGTCATGGTAGAAACTTAATTTTCTTAGGTTCGTGCTAGGGTAAACATTAATAACATATAAAAATTTCATAGCAATCCGAGTATATTTACGCGAATTAGAGCGCAGCCAGACAAACCGAATGCATAAACACTTTTCATCTTTGTTGGAATGATATGATCATTTGTTATAATAACGTAAATTTGTGATTAAAAAATTATGACAGACTGGGGGTGTGTGATATCATGATGGTTGGGGGGGGGGGGGTGACACCATTTGCATCCGGCCCGGGTGTCACTCATCCTAGTTACGCCACTGTTACACATTCAGCTAATTAAGTTATTCTTATAATCTTACCCTATTCAAAAAATACAGAACGATTAATCTATTTTACATACAAGTTAATTTTTCCGATTAATTTCCTAATTAATTTCAACATTAAATGCAGACTCCAATCAGACCAAAATGAGCCCCATGAATTGATTTTCATTAGTGGTGTCAATTCGTTATATATATATATATAAAACATTTTTTATGCTTTACATAGGAATAAATAAATACACATTTATTTAATAATATTTTTCTTGTTAATTTTACCCTACTCTAAAAATACAGGACGATTAATCTGTTTTACATGCAGGGTCCTTATTCAAATTAATTCCTTAATTGTTTTCAATATGACATACAGGGTCGGATCAGACCAAAGAGAGTCCCCACTTCCTGTTATCCATTATAGGTACCAATTCGTCATAAAAAAAAGTAATTTTAATGACTTACATATTAATAAATACACATTTAACTAATTATGTTTTTCTTACCTTGCTGTAAAAAAAGGATGATTAATCCATTTTGAATATAAAGTCCTTTTTCAGATTGCTTTTAACAGCTGTAATTGCTTCTTTCAACATGACATGCAGGGTGTCCGATCAGACCAAATACAGCCCCCATGTCCTGATACTCATTAGAGTTGTCAATTCGTCATAAAAGAAATCAATTGTTTCTAATTCCTTACATAATATGAATAAATATACATTTATCTAATTATGCTTTTCTTACTTTACTCTAAAATACAGGGCGATTAATTTTCCTTGAATACAATGTCATTTTTCAGATTAATTTCTTAATTACTTTAAGCATGACATGCAGAATCCGATCAGGCCAAAGAGATCCCTGGTATTCATATAGAGGTCTGCACGGGCCCGGGCCTGGCCCGTGGCCCGTACCCGGCCCGGCCCGCGGGCCGGGCCGGGCCGGCGGAATCGTTTCAAATTTTCTAACGGGCCGGGCCGGGCCGGCAGATTTAGAATAGTTTTTTCAGCGGGCCGGGCCGACAAACAACATAAACGGGCCGGGCCGGGCCGGCAAAAAAATTGAACGGGCCAGACGGGCCGGGCCGGGCCGATAAAAAAAATTTTCGGGCCTGCCGGCCCGTTCTGAAGATTTAAGCAGAAACGATAAAATATGAGCTATTTTCAACGAAAATGGTTTTAACGAGAATAAGTATAAATGTGGCTATACTAGTTTGACAGCGTCGATATAAAAATGCACAGTGTATCGGCATCGGAAAATTACATTATGTATAACCCGTTTTAATATGTTTTTAGCTGACTCATGCCGGTCCGAGATCACGCTTGCATTACTTTTCTACATATAGACTGGCCGGACCGGTACTAGACTTAATTATTGGCAGAAAACGTGATTTGTAAAATTATTAACAATGATAAAGAACTTATGTTAGCTTAGTCTTCGGATATATACTTTTTGATGATTTTTAAATTAATTTCTCAATAATGCGAAAGTTTGACACATTTTCTGATTAATTTTAAATTGTAAAAGTACAAAAGTGATAAGCCTAACTATTGAAGGGATTTGGAATCGAATAGCGTTTTTCATTTTTGGTAAATAAAATACTTGCATAACTTTGTTGAGATATAATAGTTTCTCAAATGATTGCAGGTTTTTCTCCCTTGCCTTGCTATTGCTTCCGGAAATTCTATTCAAAACGCTAATTATGACAGTATTTTATTTGTTTGCAGTATTCTTAAATTGCTTGTATCAAAAAATGGATAACGCTATTCGATTATATAGTTTCTGAATAAAGATATCTGCTAATCTTATGCGTTTCTGAGAAAAAAAAAAATGAATTTAGAAATGTATCAGAAAGGAGCTTCTTTGAATTTAAGAATGAATTTGGAATTGAAATCTATAATAAAATGATATAGAAATATATTTATAAATCTTCTTTTATTAAACAACTTCAAAATTAACGATGTTTTTAGCTTTCTTTCTTTTTTTTTTTATTCTAAGCCATATTAATTTTTTAATGAATCTTTATTCGAATATTGAAAGCCTAAGAATCTAAGTAATCATGTTGTTTAACGTTGTTAATGTGTATTTGCTGTAAAATATACTGTAAAATCATTACATAGATATGTACGCAGTAATTCTTTAAAGGAATCTTAGTTATATGATAAAAATCGGAATTTTTCAGAAATGGTAGAAATTGTAACGGGCCAAAACGGGCCGGGCCGGGCCGGGCCGGGCCTGTTTTCGCTGATTTTTGTACGGGCCGGGCCGGGCCGGGCCTAAAATATAAAAATTTAAACGGGCCGGGCCGGGCCCGGGCCGAACTTTTGAGTTTTACAACGGGCCGGGCCGGGCCGAAACAACTTTTCTACGGGCCGGGCCGGGCCGGGCCTGGAAATTCCGGCCCGTGCAGACCTCTAATTCATTAGGGGTCCCAATTACTGGAATGTCATAAAAAATAAAACGTTTTTAACGCTTTACATATGAATATATAAACAAAAATTTGGCTAATTATATTTTTCTTAATTATGTTACCCTATTCTAAAAATACAGGAAGATCAAACCAATCCGCATACAGTACTTTTTTAAATTAATTCACCAATTACCTTAAGCATAACATGCAGGGCCTAAGAGATATCGATGGTCTGCTAATCATTAGGGTTTTTAATTTGTATACTGTCATAAAAGAAATCAAATTCTTTGGATGTTTTCATATGAATATATAAATGCACATTTAGACAGTTATATTTTCTTATTAATCTTAACCTATACTCAAAATATACAGTACGATTAATCCACCTTAGATACAGGGTTTTTGCCACATTAATTTCCTTATTAATTTCAACATGACATGCAGTGTCCGATCAGGCAAGAGAGATTCCTCATGGTCTGCTATTCATTTGGGTTCCGAATTCCTATACTGTAATAATAACTCAAAGGTTTGCAATGACTTATTTGTATGCATATATAAATATACATTTAGCTAATTATGTTTTTCTCATTAATCTTACTCTTCGCTAAAAATATAGGACGATAAATCCACTTTGCATATACAGAGTCTTTTTCAGATTAAGTCCCTAATAACTTTCAGCAAGAAATGCAGGGTTTGATCAGGTTAAAAAGATTTCCATAGTCTGATATTCATTAGTGATCCTATTTCCTTATACTGTCTTTTAAAAAAAAGAAATCAAAAGTTTTTGATATTTTACATATGAATAGCCATTAACTAATTATATATTTTGTTCTTTACCTTATCTTGCTCTATAAATATAAATTGTTGAATGTAATCAAAAGAAGTCAAACAAAACACTTTTAAAGTATTAGATATGAGAAAATTGCATGAATTAATTAGAGAATTGAAAACAACAACTGAGCCACTCTGAATTAAAAAAATACGGTATGGTCATCACAGTGAAAAAATGTAATTATAATCCACGTTAGTTTTGAAAGAAGTTTGAAAATGTCCGAATCTGTTGCATTTCATATAGCAAATTCTATAAGCAAAAGCAAAGGTCAAGCTTTTTTGGTGAGAAAATGGTCTATTAAGGAATAGGAATGACAATGGTGCTGGTCGCTCATCTTCTGTATTCCCTTCCGTAATGTTAAGTCTATATAGGCATTCGTATATTTAAAATATCTGCTCAGGAAATTAATACAGTCGAGTCTCTGTATAACGAGGCCCCACCAGTGGCCGAGAGGTACAGACCTCTCAACTGGTAGACGGCAGGTGCTGGGTTCGAACCCAATCGCGGCTGTCGGCCTAACCGTTCGGAGTTTTCGTGGTTTTCTTCGAACCTTGCGTAAATACGGGTTAGGTTCCCTTAGAAAGACCCCCACGAAGGGCACTCCCCCTCTGGTCCTATATCCCTAGAGCAGATAATCGGACGACAAAAATAAAACCAAAACCTCTGTATAACGAAATCTATCGTTCCAGTAAAAAATTCGTTATATAGAGAAATTCGATGCATAGAAAATGATGTTAAAAATCGTTTTTAAGGTGTAAATTTCGAACAAATATTATTTTTGATGTTTTTAATTAAGAATTTGAAATGTTTAAACATAAATATTAACCTTACATTTTATTTCTTAATTATTTAAACAGTTTAAAAAAAAAGAATAGACATTTATTTGAAAGCTTAATGAAAATTAAATAAGGAAGCATTAATTTCAGATGAAGAAATCTGTATGTTTTGTTGTTTTGATTTTAAAATTGTTACGCTCTCAAAAAATGCTCAAATTTTAGCATGGAATGAAAAATTGTAATTAACATTTTCCTCCAATTTAAGGCCTCTCTTATGCGTCTCTCATTTTGATTCCTCTCTTATATGTGTAACAATCTAATTGATTCTGTTTTGAGAAGGATGTTGAAAGGTGTGTGGGAGGTAGGATGAAGAGAAATAATAATAATAATAATAATAATAATAATAATAATAATAATAATAATAATAATAATAATAATAATAATAAAAGCTCAGCACTTAACGATAAATTAAAAATAAGTGATGAAAAATTGATTCCCGAAGCTTTTTTAAAACTGAATAAATTAAGACCAATTTATGAAAAAATTCGTTATATGGAGATAGATATTTCGCTATATAGAGACTGTTTTTAATGCAATCATGCGAAAAGGGGACCTTTCCTACAAAAAATTCGTTATATAGAGAAATTCGATGTATGGAGTTTCGTTATAGAGAGACTCGACTGTATTTTCAACTTCATTTTTCTGTGTACTCTTCTTAAAGGATGTCTCTTTTTTCATAATTCTTAAAATATTTCTAAAATCTATGCTTAAGGGTGTATTCGAAAAAATATTTTTTCCACCCTCAACAGCTCGAAATGTTTTGATACATTTTCAGACCCTGCACGTTTTAAAAGTAGAAACATGAAACTTGCTGGGGTGATTTTTGAAGAAATGTACAAGCTGCCGTGTGATTTCATTTCTCGCTGAATCCATTAGAATTTGATTTATAAACAATTACTTTGTCAGTATGATAATTTTTTTTTTCGTTCCCAGAACTTCCGCTTTGGAAAATTCGGTTCAAATCGCCTACTTTGAGAGTCTTTTTTTTTTTTTTTTTTTTTTTTTTTTTTTTTTTTTTTTCGCAATATTTTCAACATTTATTAAAAAATTGACAAGCATGTCACATTGTGCACTTTCTAAATGAGAGAATTTGCCAGTTTGATGCGTTTGAGAGCAATAATGAATTTAAAAATAAATCCGAAAATAAGCAGTTTGGATTGGAATACACCCTTAATTTAATATTTTATATTACAATTATCTCTAAAGCCAATTTTATGTTTCATTTAAAATTGACAAATCTATATTTCTTAATATTTAAGGGCGTATTCGAAAAAACGCTTTTTCACCTTCAACGGCTCGAAATTTTCCGATACAATTTCAGACACATTTTTAAAAGTAGAAACATGAAACTTGCTGAGGGGATTCTTGAAGAGGCGTATAAAGTGCCGTGTGATTTTTTTTTTACGCTCAGTTCATTAGAATTTGATTTATAAACATTTACCTTCTCGGCATGACCCTTTTTTTCGTTCTCAGATCTTTCGCTTCGGGAAAATCTGTTCAAAATGCCGTTTTTAATCGCTGTTTTTACAATGTTTTTTACATTTATCAAAGAATTGACAATCACGGCACCTTGTGCACTTTCTAAATAAGAGAATCTGTAAGTTTGATGCGTTTGAGAGCAAAAGTGCGTTCAAAAATAAATCGGAAAATAAGCTGTTTGAATTGAAATACACGCTTAAGTTTAGCAAAACCCCTGAATAGCAGACACTTTGGAGTCATTGAAGAAAATCCTTCCTTTTGTCGGCTTAATTTGTTTTTTTTTTCGTGTCAAAATGACTTATATTTTTTTCCCTAGGGCTCGGGCTCACCCGAGAATATATTTCTTGCGGGTCACATTTAGGATTTTTGCAAGTGGGGTTGCTGAAATTATCAGGATGTGATTTATCAAAACACTAGAAGATTTCCCACAGGTTAAATAGCTCCTTTTTTTGACTCGACACTAAGTTGAACAGTGCTCCTATAGCATTTGATTCGAAGTAGAGTACTGCGCTGCTAAAAAAATCCATTTGAAGTCAACCGACGACCCGATAATTAAAAGAAAAAAAAAAATCCTACACCCGCAATCCGACCCGAATTTGCCAAAATAATTTTCGGCGACCCGCAGCTCAATATATTTCAACCTACACTCAACCACTGGTAGTGTCGTGTGCGGGTGTAAGCGGGTAACCCTACCTGATACAGCACTCTAAGCAATAATAAGGACAAACCAAAATATGAAGTAACATGTAACAGTAGATTGTCCTGATTCATTACACATAATATATGGCAATCTCAGAAGCCAAGGGGGTATACATGTGACAAAAATTCAATTTAGAGATAATTGAGCTTGAAGATAAGGGATTAAATTTTTGAAATTTCGAAATTCTAAAAATTTTGTTCGAAAAATCGTTAAAATATGGCACTGTATGCCATAAAACTCATTCTCTACAAGTAATCTAAAACAAGAAAAATGTCAAGTTAAGTATTGTTTGCAATCAGAACGCAATCTTTTCAAAATATTCACCGATCAAAACTTCTGTATAACGTTTTTACAGCTTACCTAATAAACAAACCGTTTACAGCATAATTCTATCGATCTTTGTTTTTGAGAAATTTAATTTTGAAATCAGGGTCTTATTTGCTGGACACCCTGTAATTAACATTAAATTTGAAAATCAATAATAATTGACTGAACTGAAATATAAGAAACTGCCGCTGGTTTCATTAAGGTCTTTGAACTCTTATTTCAATTACTGTAAAAAAAAAAAAAAAAAAAATAGACTACAATTTTCTTTAAATCTTTTTGTTAATCAATATTGTATATTATTCGGCAAAAGTGGTTTTCCTCTTGAACGAAGTACATAATTAGAAAATCACTTAAATTTCTTTATATCTGAAAATAAAAAAACATATTTCCAAGTCATTTGTGCCACATAGTTCAATTTTTTCAATTTTGTCACTTAAACCCCTTGGCTTCTGGAGTATTCATATTCCATTGAAATGTGCCAGCCTCTAGGACTTCTTTATAGGTAAAGAAGAGTAGCTCGTCGCTTTTTTTGTCAAGGAGAGTAGTTGAATTGAATAGCATTTCTTTGAAATACTTCTTATCAGATACAAAGATGAGACAAAATCAAAACGGAGAGCGAAAATTCAAACATCTTAATTCAATACAGAAAATAGATAAATATAGTTTGATCAAAATGTCTGCAGTTTGCTTACAGGCTAGCCCAAAACTTGTTCGAGTAGGCGACCAAGTTAGATAGCATTTTTATATCATTCACACATGACACATCTT